>JASDQU010735964.1:247158-299017 GCA_032191745.1 Picea mariana | reverse complement strand
TCATGCTTCCTTCTACAATCTCCTTCTCCAAACTAATACAAATATTTTTCATCACTAGCCCAATGCTCGTTCAAGAAAGGTAGTTTTCATCACAGGAGCATCTTCAGGTATAGGGTAGGTGAAGTTTCACAACCATGAGATCCATATCATATATGGGTGCAATCGTGAGATCCATATCATATATGGGTGTAGGTCGGTTCAGAAGTATTTGGGATTTTTTAATGAATTTTTTATCACTACATTGATCTTTGAAGTTTTTTTGTTTTGTAGTGTAATAAGGAACTTGTAACTATATTGATCTCTGAAAGTTTTTCTTGGGAGTGTAACAAAGAAACAAAGTAGTTGATAGTGAAGTGGTTGTATATTGACAGTGCATGGCGTGGGAGTACGCGAGGAGAGGTGCAAATCTGGTCGTGGTGGCGAAGCGTTGACATCGGATGGAGGAAGAAACCAAGGGATACAAATCTTACGGTGCACAAAATGTTGTTGTTCGCCAGGCTAATTTAACCCAACCCCAAGATTGCAAGAGTAACCATTTTCTCAAGCCTGCAACAAACACTATTATGGCCTCTCAATTCATTGTTTTAATACAAAGAAAAATACATCTAAATGTAAGGATACAAGTACTCTTATAGAATAACCATTTTCTGAATCCTGCAACACACACTATTATAGACTCTCAATTTATTGTTTTAATACAAAGAAAAATGCATGAAAACATTCTTTACAAAGAGTTCATTTGTAATTTATTTTGTATGCTATATATTACCAGTACTCCTTGGTGCCAATAGCACTACAACTTATGGTAGAAGTAGATTTTCTTCATCAAAATGGATAGAATAGAATGGACAGAATGGACTGTGGAACAAATAATCAAAATAGATAATATTTTCTTTGAAGAAGTAAAATAGTGTTTAAGAAGCATAAGGATATAAGAAAATGATTTCTTACTAATTTTTTTGCAAACTGATAATAACTATTGTTTTCTAAAGGTTTTCCTTATACCATCTCCTCTTCTCCAGCATCATGGAGAAGCCCCTTATAGTAGCATCATGGAGAAGCAATAGTCTCCATGAAAGAACCCTTCAATTACTGTTTAAGCATAATAAGGATATAAGAAAATGATTTCCTACTAATTTGTTTGCAAACTGATAATAATTTTTCTTTGCTACAGGTTTTCCTTATACTGGCTCTCCTTCGCTCCATCATGGAGAATCCTCCCCTTATAGTAGCATCATGGAGAAGAATTAGTCTGGAAGACAAGAATGAAAGCACCCTTCAATTGTTTTACTGTTTTACTTTTCTACAAGTAGCTATATTTCCTGGGTGTTACCGAGAAAACAAAGAACATAGCATGATACAGGCCAGTCTCAGTAGGTGCCTCTACCATTTATGTGTACTCTTCAGTTTTTAAAGGCTACAAAGAGAAAAGAAAAAAGTAGGTATGCCTCTTCGATTTTCACAAGTGGTATAGAGACGAAGCGACAACTAGCCAACGCATGCAAAAGCTAACACATCATCACATTAAGACAACGTCTAAACAAAAAAATTATCCTAACATAAAAATGTTAAGAACTAATGCCAAGTCCAAAGATAGCATTATTGCCTTTAACGTGCATACTTCACAGTTATTTGAAATTTGTCCTAAGTTCGCTTCGATATGGCCTCGGTATGAGGCCAGATAAGAGGAAGACTTTTCCTATTGGAAGATAAAAAGGCATTGTACATTTAGATTGGACAATTTAAAAGCATTCTATGTATTTTAAATCAAAACTTAGGATAAAAGTGTAAATAGTTTATCATTTACTGTGTAAAAAGCCTAAAATTTTCGGCAAGGCCATTTCTATAGTCCCTGCAGCCTAAGGGCAGGGACTAATAAGGAATGATAAAATATTCTCCACTTTTAAGGTTAAATACTTCTCAAAACATTGTGTTCTTTGAGGAGACTTTGATACGCAGGTTGTAATACGTTTCTTGAGCATTAATGTTTAAATAGCTATGGTTAGATGAAATAAACACGAAGATATGTTTTAATATCAAGCATTCCATATTTAAATACACGACTTTCCTACACATGAATATTATTCAAACAATCGAAGCTAAAATAAAATATGAATGAAAAGTATTCAACCTTTTTCCTACAAATGAACATTATTCTAATATCAATATTATTCAAAATATCTGAAAAATAACATTTAATGAAAGCATTAAAAACCTTTTTATTTATAAATATTGACTCTTAATTTAAATAATAATTAAATGAGTTTTCTCTCTATTCATAATTAAATATTTTTCAATTTTTTAAATTATTAACTGAATCTATGTCGAGTGGGAATATTCCCTCCCATGTAGAGATAATAAAGGAAGGAAGAAAAAAACACAGGGATCTAACACCATACAGAAACTAGTAGAGGTAGCATGCTAAGCACAGGGTTTTGGTAAGGAAAAATCGTTGGGGTCATTTAATGATACGCAAAGGAAAATGGTGATGCTCAGAGAATTAAAAATAACGTAGACTATAATCAAATCCAACTTAAAAAATTATGGTGGAAGAAGTTGGGCGAAATGTGCAACAGAAGGAAAATGCCAAGCTCTAATCAATTGTCGAGGGAAACCCAAAAATGCAGAGTAAAATAAGTTAAGTCATTGGGCACATGTGTGAGAGAACATAGGTGATAAATCCATCAAAAATCATATAGAAACATTGAAAAACACGGGGGTACACCAATAACAACTCGTTGGATAAAAAGTAAACTATATGGCATAGTTTTAAGAGAAATTCAGCTTGGGAAGATTACATCCCAAGCCAAATCACAGAGGTACACTAGAGACAACTCATTGGATAAAGAAAATGATAAGGCAGAGGTTTAAGAGATCCATCTGGAGCTTCTCGTGTTGGGCGAATTGTGCAAGCAAGAAAAAAAAATGCAGTGAAACACTTAATTCACCTTCCAGAAATGAATTATGGCATAGAAGAAAACACAGAGCCCTTTTCCTCCTCCAAAGGGAATCAAAACAATGTTTATACTAATTGAATATATCCACATTGTTATACTATGATGCTTCTTCAATAAGATTTGAACTCAGGTCCGCCATGAATCAATAATTTCATACAAGCGAGATGTAATACAAAATACAATCAAAACAATGTTATATTAACGACCCTATGGAATAAAATTTGACAGAGCCCCTTTACTCCTCAACCAAAAACAACACAGGCAAGACACCCAAAACTGTTGGGAAGAGAAGAAATGAAACATAGAGATGATTTTTTTTTTGCCAAGGGTAAGACTGAAATTGCAGAGGTTAAAAGAGACCCAATCGCTCGAAAAATATCAACGAGATCGTTGGGAAAGGGTAACAAAATTGTGGGGGAAAAGTACAACAGAAAACACAGAGATTGTATGCAATAAAAATGTTGAGAATACCCCATATATATATAAAAACACTTAAAACATTGTGACTTCAAATAAAAACACAATAAACTTAATACATTGCATTTACTAATTCAGTGAGGAATATTGTAATTAAAGGCGACGAAGTCGAAGATGTTCTTCTGCATTTGCGCTATGTCCAAATCCCATCTTGTGAGCCATGTAGATTTCATCAGTACCTCCCAACCAATGCTAGGGGTACTCTTCTTCCCCCTCACCCCCATGAGCTGCAAAGGGGCCACACAAAACCACAACCATAATACTCTAGCTCCCAACTTGCCTCACAATGTAGAGCTACCACTCTCTTTCTTGAGCTGGGTATCACAACTCTCACAAGTAAAACCAATCAGAATTTCTGCAGCATAACCTTACTCATACTAGTCATCCCCCTTCCTCCTCTTAGCCATTTCCTTTATAGAATGTTTCTTAGTGACCACTTGCCATTTGTACATTTAATTCATTTTTTTTAATAATTTAATTAGGAATTATTTCCCCCATACACTTGCCACTTGTTCACTTAATTGCACTAATAAATCCATAATTTAATTAAATTAAATTTCATTTTCCCTCACCCATCCTAAATGCGCTCCTAAAATTTCCCTAGTTGTCCCTCAATTCCCTCTATTTCCCTTTTATGCCTGACGCCTTTCTAAAACTTAGTTGTGTTTAATTTAGGAAAGTTGTTTAGTTATAATCGACTAGATACCTTTCTATGCTTACACATTTATGATTTATTCCTATCTCAACTAAAATTCTAATTTAGTATTTACTTTCACAAGTGTAATAATCATTCCTTATAATTTATTTTTATTTTCATTTATTCTTAATTTGATTTATTTCATCCCCTCATCATTTAATTCAAAATTTTTAGTTTTTAGTCTTCTCACTCACTTAGACTAAGGCTTAGTTAAATCTTTAGTTGCAAACGCCTAGACCCTTAGGGATTATGCTTAATTAAATTCATTCTTTAGTTAATTAATTAATCAATCAATTAATTAGGCAAGTGCTTAAGATTTAAGGTTTAACATTCGCTCAAGTTTTCTAGGCCACCTAGGTTCAGTGAGTCATTTTTTTATAGTGCCACATGCCCCTCAAGACACATTATGTTCTCCAAGGGTGCCACTCACTCTTGATTCAATTTTTAATTATGCAATGTTCCCTTCAAGATGCACTACGTGCTCCAAGGGTGTCACTCGCCTTTGACTGGTTTTGGTAGTTTTCCAACCCTTGGAGTCAATACTCCGTTTAGGCGACCTTGTGAGAGACTTAGGGCCTCTAAGGAATAACGACCCTGCCTTATTGTACGCCCCTTAGAATATTGTGAGAAATTGTCTTAGTCTTCCCTCACGACATCATGGATATCTCGAAATAGGTAATCGTTAATCTACAATTCGAGCCACGGTGAGAGTGCTAGTAGGTTGTGGAAGGGATGTTGCCACACCTCTCCCTCAATATCTGGTTGTTGTGCATGGCCCCTTTACTCCTTATGTGAGTCTGATTAGCAAGAAATTGTTATCCTGCATCCATCAATGAAACATTGTCAATGATCCATAAAAAACATCATAATATACCCGAGCATATGTCACATATGAATAAATAAAAATACCCCAAACAATACTATCCACTCCCTAACTCGATCCAGAGTCTAAGGAAGTCCATTGATTCCATCGACATCCTCACCTTGTCAAGTGTCTTGCACACTCAGGGGAAATTCATCAATAGCATCTGTCAATACATAAATATCAAATAACATAACATCATAATAATAATCCATAAGTGAACAAACAACCATACACTACAACTGGATCACTTGCACGCAAGTGTCCTCAACGAATAAGTAAAAGAATGTGCACGCAAGAGAGAGATGTTACATACACCCCCTCTTGTTTTAAACTTCGTCCCGAAGTTTCATAGAATATATATGCAGTAAATAAAGCATCTAACTAGATTTAAATGTATAACTATCAAACAAAAATGGAAACTCTAGGCGCATATCATATGTGTCCTCCCATGTAGCCAAGTAGTTGTCGAATGCGATGGACCAGAATGCAGATTGGCTCCACCATGAGTGCACCCTTGTCTGAAACCTGCAAAGAACCCATGTCAATCACAAGTGTAGTATCATTAACATAATGTCTCAAAACAAATACATGAAAAACATCGTGCATATGCCTCAAAGAATGAGGCAAGGCTAGTCAATAGGCCACAGGCCCTTTATTTTCCATAAATTTTAAAGGTCCTACAAACCTAGGACATATTTTATCACCCTTTCCAAACTTTATCGAACTCTTGTGCAGTTTCACCCACAAGAAGACTCGATCACCAACTTCATAACTATGGTCAATGCGAAGTACATCAACATAACAGTTATGTCGATATTGTGCTTCTTTAATTCTTTGTCTTATCATTTTCATTTGTTCTTTCATTTCTTGGATCACTTCTGGTCCTACCAGGACCTTATCCTCAAGTCAATCCCAGCTCAAAGGCGTCTGACACGGTCGCCCGTAAAGAAACTCGAATGGTGGCATCTTAATGGTGCTTTGGTAGTTATTGTTGTACGCAAACTCTACCAATGGAAAGAACTCTTACCAACACTTGTGTTGCTCCATCACGTACATACACAACATATCCTCCAATATTTGGTTCGTTTTTTCTATCTTCCCGCCTGTCTCAGGGTGATACGCAGTATTAAGTTTAAGTTGGGTTCCTAAGGCCTCTTGGAAACTAGTCCAAAATAATCCTATAAACATTGATCCTTGATCGGATATGATCCTTTTAGGCACACCCTGCAATCTCACGATCTCGCTGATAAAAAATCCAGTTATTTCTAGCACCTGATACATTTTATGCACAGGGATAAAATGTGCACTCTTTGTCAGAGTGTCAACTACCAAGAAAATTGAGTCATGCCTCCTTGCCTTCAACGACAATCCCACAATGAAGTCCATTGAAATGACCTCCCATTTTGATTCCAGAATAGCATGTGGTTGTAGTAATCCCGACGGATGTCTATGTTCAACCTTCACTTGCTGACATTCTAGACATCTCGCCACGTAGTTGACTAGGCCCGCCTTAATTCCTTTCCAGAAGAATAAGGGTTTAAGGTCTTCCCTCATCTTCGTGACTCTTAGATGATCCATGTACATTTCTTTATGAGATTCATTTAATATCAAACTTCTCAACTCATCGTTAAGCGGTACATAAATATGGTTATTATACCTCATTAATCTGTTGTTGTCCATAGTAAATCCCTCAAATTTTGGTACCAACATGGTGTCTTGTCTGATATTTTCCTTAACCTCTTTATACCAGTCATCATCGCACTGTAAAGTTAGAATAATTTCTCGAAGATTGATCTAAAGAGGTATCACTGAAAATGTACGTGGTCTCTGTATCAATGCATCTGCCACTCTATTCATTGTCCCTTTTACGTAGGTAATCTCAAAATTGTACTCGCTAAGCAGTTCTGACCAACGCCTTTGTCACGCATTCAACTCATTTTGGGTAAAAATGTGTTTCAAACCATAGTGGTATGCTTTCAATTTGAATTTTAGTCCAATCAGGTACTACTTTCACACTCTCAGGGAATATGCAATGGCCAACAACTCCAAATCGTGCGTCACGTAGTTCTCCTCATGATTTCTTAATTTCCTAGAGATGTAAGAAATCACTTGATTGTCTTGCATCAAAATTCCACCTAAGCCTTCCTTGGATGTGTCCGTGCATAGCAAGAAGTCCTTTTCCATGTCGGGGAATTTTAGTATCAGCATTGTCGTCCAAAAATCCTTGAGCCTTCGAAATGCTTCCGTGCATTTCTCTATCCATACAAAATTCTTGTTTTTCTTCTGCAATTCTGTAATCTGATTTGCTATCTTCGAGAAACCTTCGACGAATTGTCGATAATATCCAGCTAAACCCATGAAGCTACATACTTCTGGTATGTTTATCGGTGCATGCCATTCCATAATAGCCTCCACCTTCATTGGATCCATAGCGATCCCTTCATCGGATATAACATGTCCCAAATAATGAATCATTGATTGATAAAATGATCATTTCAATAGTTCCTCATATAATTTGTTCTCTCGTAAACATTGTAGTACCAAGTGCAAATGTGCATCAAGTTCTTTCATCATTTGAGAATATATTAATATGTCATCAATGAATAGTTGAAAAAACTTGTCCAAGTATTCGAGGAACACCCCATTCATCAAGCTCACGAATACCCCTGGGGCGTTTGTCAGTCCAAACAGTAAAATGATAAAATTGTAATTCCCAAACCTAATCTTGAATGTAGTATTAGGAATGTCTTCCTCTTTGATCTGTAATTGGTGATATCCTGATCACAAGTCGATCTTTAAAAACACCATGGCGCCTTTCATTTCGTCAAACAAATCGTCTATTCTTGGAAAAAGATATTGGTTCTTGATCGTTGCCTTGTTCAATTAACAGTAGTTAATGCAGAGTCTCCACGACCCATCCTTCTTCCGTATGAAAATAACAGGCACACCCTAAGGTGACACACTTGGATGTATAAGTCCTAGTTCCAACAACTCTTTTAGTTGCATTTTCAACTCTTGTAACTCAGGGGTCGACATATGATAAGGCATCCTTGATATCGGTTCAGCTCCAAGAATTAAGTCGATGGTAAATTCCAATTCCCTTTCAGGGAACAAACCTGGTAACTCTTCTAGGAATACGTCTGCAAACTCTCGTACTATCAGAAGGTTTTCTAATCCTTCTTCCATGCCCTTGTCGTTCAGTACTAGGATTGCATATAGCTTACATCCCTTATGCATGCTCTTCCGTACCTATAGGGAAAAAATGAACCTTAGGGAAACTCCCTGGTTCCTTCATACATTCACTCGTGTTTGTCCCTCATCATTAGTCAAACTCAACTGCTTCATCTTACAGTTCAGTATCGCATCATGCGATTCCAACCAGTCCATACCAATTATGACATCATAAGATCCTAAGATCATGACATACAGGTTGGAATTCATGACAAAATCTCCTAGGTTAAGGCTACAGTCTGTAACATTTCCTCCAACCTTCTGCTTGACTCCCAAAGCGATTTCCATGTAGCTAAAATCGTTCTATTCGACTGCCTTTACCTTAATTATTTTTAGCACTGCACCAGAAATAAATCTCTTTGTAGCATCGGGATCTATCAAAATAATAAAGGCCTGGTTAGTGATGGTACTTGACATCTCGAGCACAATAGACTGGTGCTCAGCCTCGTCATTATTCACTGTTGCATGAATCTGGTGGGCCTTGCCCAAATCTCTTACTGTAGTGTGTTCGGCTGACTCGACTGCTTTGGCCCTCTCAACCAGCCAGTCACACTGGTAATTTGGTTCTCCACATGTCCAACATTTGGCCTTCGGTATGATAATCCTGGTCCTCGAAGTAGAAGCTGATGGACCACTAGCCTGAAACCCTTGTATGTTCTACTGAACAGTCCTGAAATGTTGCTACTGTGGACGATGCTAGTGCTAGTGACGTGGTCCTTTGTAGGGAGTTCATTGTTGAGGAACCGATCGTCGAGGTGTCGTCAACATGGATCCTATCGGAGTACCTCGATACCCTGATGGATGTCTAGCTGGTGTCTGAAATTGTTGTGTACCAGATGTCACTTGTCCCGTTGGTCTCCCAGGACTCCTGCTCCGACTCCCGCTAATCATCTCTTCCTCAGCTATGAGGGCCTTCTAGACTACATCATGCAACGTCTTAGGCATTAGGATCCTCACTTTCACATGAATGCTAAGCTTAAGACCGAACACAAACTTGTTTACCTTGAGCTTCTCAGTGTTCAGATGTGGAGCATACCCAAGCAGTTCCATGAAGTTCCATGAATTGGGCCTCATACTCAGGCACTATACGACCACCCTGTCGTTAGGCGTTGAAATCATTCAGCTGGCACTCAATGAATTCCTCAGAAAAATACCTCTCTCGAAACCGCTCCTCGAACAGTTCCCATGACATGTCTTCGACGACCATGTTCAATTGTGGCATGAGCGTCTTCCTCCATAGAAGAGTGCTCCCCTTTAACTGAAAGACCGTAATGCAGACTTTCACGTGGGAGGTGTAGTCACAAAGTGAGAAGCACATCACCATGTTCTCCAACCATGCCTTGGTAGTTGCATCGTCCATGGCACCCAAGAACTCAGGAAACTTGACCTTCTCAAGTTCTATGTGAATGCTACCAGTACCGATTGGGGTGTGTTGTGGACCCTTAGGGGCTACAACCGCCCTGGCCTCATCTCTATCTAGATGTTTAATCAAGGCCTCTGACATCCTCTAAAAGGACCTCATCAACCCAACCACATCCCCCACAACAATATTCTCTTGTCCAATGACTTTTTCTTCTCCTTGGGGGTTAGACCGCTTTGGCATGGATGCTATTGGAGTCATCGCACCTCCTCTCCTAGCACCATGTCATCTTCCTCTGAGGAATCCTCTAACCATGATTACATGTAGGGAGACAATTCAATTTAATTAGTGATAAATTATTAATCAAGTGTTTATACAGTGGAAGGCGTAATGATCCCAAGTCCCAGGGTTGAACCTGACTCTGATATCATATGTAACAACCCTCTGTTACGCCTTAGAAAAGTGAAGCGCAAAAGGTAATTTTTTTTAAAGCATTAGGAATTCGCATCAACACATAATTCAACAACGCATATTCAACTACATCATAATTAAAGGAATTACAAGCGTATCATTGTCATAATCAAATACGTCACAATTGATGCATCAACATATTTAGTAACGACATATAACAAACACATCATCATAATTGAATAAAGACACAAAATCAAAAGCATCATGAATGGCGACACAAGATCAACTCATCACGATCAACTCGAATCATCAATACTTTTAATAGCTCAACTCATCACATAATATAATCATCAGATAACACAAGGATAACATGTGATGGCGTAATTATAACATAAGGATCATAAGGATAACATAATAATGACATAAATATACTACCTGCCCAACCTACCTTACAAGGTTAGGACCTCCAGGACACATAAGAAACGCTCAATCCCAGGGTCCAATTGATTTTGACCATTTAAGGTCTCAGGGATGGCAACTGTTCTGAGGAACTTGGAGGTGTCTAAATCCCACTATCACATCAATCTATAATCAACTAGATCAACCAACAACCTAAACATCAATTATTCAAGCGTAAGGGTCATCATCAACTTATCATCATACATCGCATCTAATTCATGGTGTGCAAGTATTCTAACTAATCACATAACCATCATACATCACATTAAATCCAAGGTGCAAGAGCAATAATTAGTTATATTCATGGTGCAAAGATTCCAACCACATGAATGCATTCATCTGTCATATATATTTAAGGTGAAAAAGTAATCATCAATTTTATTCAATGCGTGAGGAGATCTAATCACATAAATTCAATCATTCAACACATTAAATTTTATTTCGCGCAATAAATCTAGTATCTAAACAATCATTCATTACATTATATTTTCATTGCATGCTAAAAGTTTAATATCTAAAACCATCATTCATTATATTAAATTTGATTGCACGCTGAGAATCTAATATCTAAGACCATCATTCATTACATTAATTTCATTGTGCAAGAGTAATCTAACAGATAAGATAATGTTTATGACAATCTCTTATACCTAAGTTGAAAATTACATTGAATTGTGAAACTTGCATCATTCAAATTATATGAGTAAACTTTGCAAAAGTAAATTACCCAAGAGTAAATGTTATTAATAATGTATATGACAATCTCTTCTACCTAAGTTTTAAAATTTCATTAAGTCATGAAACTTTGCATCACTCAACTTATAATAAGGTTATATGGAATGATATAAATTAGACCAACTCAATCTTCTTTAAGGTGGTTTTTTTTGTTCATTAAGTCATGAAACTTTGCATCACTCAACTTATAATAAGGTTATACGGAATGATATAAATTAGACCAACTCAATCTTCTTTAAGGTGGTTTTTTTGTTCATTAAAACAAAGTTCCACTTGATTGATTTGTTTTCACAAACTTAATCGATTTTTAAAAGCTAAAATTTTTACATCCATAATGCTTAACAAAAATAAGGAATGATCAAATATTCTCCACTTTTAAGGTTAAAGACTTCTCAAAACATTGTGTTCTTTGAGGAGACTTTGATACACAGGTTGTAATACGTTTCTTGAGCATTAATGTTTAAATAGCTATGGTCATATGAAGTAAACACGAAGATATGTTTTAATATCAAACATTCCATATTTAAATACACGTCACTTTCCTACACATGAATATTATTCAAAAAATCTAAGATAAAATAAAATAAGAATGAAAAGTACTCCCTCTTTTTCCTACAAATGAATATTATTCTAATATCAATATCATTCAAAATATCTAAATAATGAAAAATAACATTTAATGAAAGCATTAAAAACCTTTTTATTTATAAATATAGACTCTTAATTGAAATAATAATTAACTGAATTTTCTCTCTATTCATAATTAAATATTTTTAAACTTTCTAAATTATTAACAGAATCTATGTTGAGTGGGTAGATTCCCGCCCATGCAGAGATAATAAAAGAAGTAAGAAAAAAAACACAGGGATCTAATACCACCCAGAAACTCACAGAGGTGGCATGCTAAGCATAGGGTTTTGGTAAGGAAAAATCGTTGGGGTCATTTAATGATACGCATAGGAAAATGGTGATGCTTAGAGAATTAAAAATAACGCAGACAATAATCAAATCTAACTCATAAAATTATGGTGGAAGAAGCTGGGTGAAATGTGCAACAAAAGGAAAATGCCAAGCTCTGATCAATCGCCGAGGGCAACCCAAAAACATAGAGTAAAAGAATCTAAATCATTGGGCACATGTGTGAGGGCACAGAGGTGATAAATCCATCAAAAATATCAGAGAAACAATGCAAAACGCAAGGGTACACCAATGACAACTTGCTGGCTAAAAAGAAAATGATATGGCAGATTTTTAGGAGCAATCCAGCTTGGGAATTTTACATCCCAAGACAAATTGCAGAGGTACACTAGAGACAACTCGTTGGATAAAGAAAATAATAAGGAAGAGGTTCAAGAGAAATCCGTCTGGAGCTTCCTGTGCTGGAAGAATTATGCAAGCAACAAAACAAAACATAGTGAAACACTTAATTCACCTTCCATAAACGAATTGTGGTAGAGAAGAAAATGTAGAACCCTTTTCCTCCTCCAAAAGGAATCAAAATAATGTTTATACTAATTGAATATATCCACAGTGTTATACTATGTTGCTCCTTCAATAACATTTGAACTTAGGTCCTCCATGAATCAACAGTGTTATGCAAACAAGATGTAATAAAAAATAAAATCAAAACAATGTTATACTAATGACCCTATGGGATAAAATTTGGCAGAGCCCCTTTACTCCTCGACCAAAAGCAACACAAGGAAGACACCCAAAATTGTTGGGCAGAGAAGAAATGAAACGCAAAGATGACCAATGTTTCGCTGAGGGTAAGACTAGTATCACAGAGATTAAAAGAGACCCAATTGCTGGGAAAATATCAACAAGATCGTTGGGAAAGGGTAACAAAATCGTGGGGAAAAAGTGCAACAGAAAATGGAGAGATTGTACGCAATAAAAACCCTGAAAATACCCCAAANATATATATATATATATATATATATATATATATATATATATATATATATATATATATATATATATATATATATATATATATATATACACACACACACACACACACAAAAACACTTAAAACATTGAGACTTCAAATAAAAATACAATAAATGTAATACATTGCATTTACTAATTCAGTGAGGAATACCGTAACCAAAGGCAATGAAGTCAAAGACGTTCTTTCGCACTTGCGCTCCGTCTAGCTCCCAGCTTGCTAACCATGTAGACTTCAGTAGTACCTCCCATCCAATGATGGGGGTAGTCTTCTACCCCCTCAGTGCCCCGATCCACAAATGGGCCATACACAAATATAAACAGAATACTTTAGCTCCCAGCTCACCTCACAAGGTCGAGCTACCACTCTGTTTCTCAAGATGGATATCCAAAATATCACAAGTAAAACTAATCAAAATTTATGCAGCATAAAATTACTCATACCAGTCATCCCCCTTCCTCCTCTCATCCATTTCCTTTATATAATTTTTCTTAGAGACCACTTGTCATTTTCACATTTAATTCATTTTTTTTATAATTTAATTAGGAATTATTTCCCCCATACAATTTTCACTTGTTCCCTTAGTTGCACTAATAAATCCATAATTTAATTAAATTAAATGTCAATTTCCCTAACCCATCCTAAAAGGGCTCCTAAAATTTCTCCTAGCTATCCCTTTATTCCCTCTATTTCCCTTTTATGTCTGACGCCTTTCTAAAACTTAGTTGTGTTTAATTTAAGAAAGTTTTGTAGTTAGACTAGACTAGATACCTTTCTATGCTTACACACATATTCTTTATTCATATCTCAACTAAAATTCTAATTTAGTATGTACTTGCACAAGTGTAATAATCATTCCTTATGATTTACTTTTATTTTCATTTATTCTTAATTTGATTTATTTCATCCCATCATCATTTAATTCAAAAATTTTAGTTTTTAGTCTTCTCACTCACTTAGACTTAGGCCTAGTTAAATATTTATTTGCAAATGCCTAGACCCTTAGGGATTATGCTTAATTAAATTCATTATTTAGTTAATTAATTAATCAATTAATTAATTAGGCAAGTGCTCAAGATTTTAAGGTGTAACATTCGCTCATGTTTTCTAGGCCATCTAGATTCATTGACTCATTTTTTTATACTTTGATGTGCCCTTCAAGACGCACTTCATTCTCCAAGGGTTTCACTCACCCTTGATTCAATTTTTAATTATGCGATGTGCCCTTCAAGAAGCACTATGTGCTCCAAGGGTGCCACTTGCCTTTGACAGGTTTTGGTAGTTGTTCAACCCTTGGAGTCAATACTCCATTCAAACGACCTTGTGAGAGATTAGGGGCCTCTAAGGAATAAAGAACCTGCCTTATTGTGGACCCCTTAGAATCTTCATGAGCTGTTGTCTCAGTCCACCCTCATGACATCATGGATCTATCGAACTAGGTAATCGTTAACCTACAATTCGAGCCATGGAGGGAATGCTAGTAGGTTGTAGCAGGGCTACTGCCACACCTCTCCTTCAATATTTGGTTGATGTGCATGGCCCCTTTACTCCTTATGTGATTTTGATTAGTAAGAAATCATCATCCTGCATCCATCAACGAAACATTGTCAATGATCCATAAACAACATCATGATATACCTGATCATATGTCACATATGAATAAATAAAAATACCCCAACCAATAGAATCCACTCGCTGACTCGATCTAGAGTCTAAGGAGGTTCATTGATTCCATTGGCATCCTCTCCCTATCAAGTGTCCTACACACTCAAGGGGAAATCGTCAATAACATCTGTCAATACATAGATATCAAATAACATAACATCATAATAAGAATCCATAAGCGAGCAGAAAACCATACACTACAACTACATCACTTGCACGCAAGTGTCCTCAAAGAATAAGTCAAATAATGTGTGAAAGAGCATGATGTTACATCATAAACAAGGTGTTTGCTGGAAAAAAACGGTATTTGTTGATGTAGTAATCTGCTGCAAATCATCGTCATATTCATCATATATAGGTTGTTTTGAAAAAAATTCTAAAACTTGAAATTCAGATATCTTCATTTCATGATGCACTAGAAATAATGTCTGAATATTGACAACCTGATTTTCATGATAATTTGGAACAACAATTTCATCATAGCAATAACTACTAGAAAAAATTGATACAATGAAAAATGCATCTAGAATTATTGTTTCCAACATCTTTATCATTAAAGCAATCAATAAAATCTTCTTCCAAGATCGAAGAGCTAGAGAACGATTCATGTTATTCCTCCTCCATTTATTCAACATAAACAACTCTTTCATTTTCACTATTAGAATAATTAATAATTGAATGTTGAATATAAGATTCAAACTCTTCACAACAGTGTTCAAATAACAACTTATCTGGATAATTTTTTTTACAAAGATCATGAAAAACTATATGAAACTCCTACAATGAAGAAATTCTATAAGGAGGTAGAGATCTATACCACTCACTAGCATCTCTCTCCAACAAGTACATGAACATCTTCATGAGTACATCCTCATGAGAGATATCCAATTGGTGCATAAGTTCATGAAAATCTAACAAGTGCTCTACATGATTGTCATCTGTACCTTCTTTAAACTTGGGAAGATGACCTTTCTATTCATCCACATGAGGTACTAAATTTGGATAACTAGGAACAACTAAGAATTCAAATGGAGAAAACCTTCAAGATATAATAACATCCATTTCTTTTGACACTCTGAACCAATGGAGTTGCGTACAGATTCTTTAACCATGGAGTCGCCAGATGAATGATGAAACCACTTATGTCACAAGTCCTTGCTCACCATGAAGAACTGGTTGTATTCATTATCGTACAACCCAGGGAAGATACTTTGTTCCTCCTTCCTCGACAACGACGCCAAAAAATGTTATCCCGAAAGTTTGCACTAGACTACTATGACACAAAGCTAGGGCACCTCAGTTATTATAATGGTTGATTGGTTTGGATTATGGATCAAGTAGTTTGGATAATTTGGATGGGTATGGGTTTGGTTAGAATATTTCAATTAAGTTTGAATAATCAACAATCTTTCATTTAGTTCAGGGAATTCATACTAATAGATTAGATAAAAATAACATTTGGATGTAGATGAAAAAGAAAAGAAGACATAAACACAAGTTAACAATTTGTTTACTTATGTGCAGAAGATTTCCAAGCTTAAAATATCATTTCAAACCTGAAACAAAATATTCAATTGTAAAACCTAGAAATGGGTAATTTAACACTAGATCAAGAGGAAATCAATGCTTTGCAGAAATTTCAATTTGAATTCAAATAAGATAAGAAAAAAGAGACACGTAAGAAGACAATCTAACCATCAGGGTGTTTGATTCCTTGAGTATAAAATTTTGCATCATTTAAGATTCTTTACAAAGTACATACCATTTCCCTTCTCTTCCTCTCCAAAAAGACTGAACCCCTTTTCCCTCTAGGACCTCTCCTTCTTTACATTCTCATTTCTCAAATATATAGAAATTATTACAAATATGAGATCCAAATATAATGGATCTAAAACCAACTCATAATCTCTTAATGGATGGATATCACAACAAATCACTCAAATTTCATGTGCTGGCTCCAATGATCAAGGACAAGTCGAACTGATGAGGTGGATCCTCAACCATTGACTAGGCATTTTTTTAGGAAACATAATTTCATGAAATTTGGAAATATCCCCTTCAAAGATCCACCTCTAAGTCCTAAATGGGTTTTTATTTTTATTTTTACAGGAAATGACTCACACTTTAGCTAAATGAGACTGTTTTGCAAGTGCGGTTTTGATACATTTTCCAAGTTCCTCACCATTTGCTCGAAAAACATGCACAAAGTTGACTGCAAAAACAATCACCTACAAGTTTTTCTACAATGCATTTAATAGTTTTCAAAACAAGGTTGTTGCAAAAACAACTGCCTTTCTATAGCGCAAGTCAAAAGTGATAAAACTTGCACTTCTTAACAAGATCACCATCCTGATAAGAGAAGGTCTAATTTTGAAGCTTAGGAATTCTTTTAAAAAGTACCAAGTTGCACAATACACCTATATGATTAAAATGCGTTGTCAAAATATTCATATTTTTGTAATGCACTTTTAGCAATAATGTTATTTCTAGACTACAAAATTCCACCCTTTTTTGCAACAAACATTGTTTAGACTTTAAAATTTAAGAAATCCTCTCAATTGGGAAATTTAAATCAATTCATCCATGATGTGACAAATTAAAACCTATGCAATCTATTTTGAACATATCTTATTAATAAAACAATGAAATCAAAGCAAAGACAATCAAACTGAAAGAGAATAGAGCAATTAAGGTATAAAAAATATAGGAAAGATATAATTGAAAAAGGATTATGGATTAGTGAGCTAGGATTAGGGGTATATGATCAATCATGGATGTAGGTTTAGGTACTAACATTATCAACCCTAAAAATATCGAATTTCGATGACCTTTTGAGAAACTGTTGGGGCACATAGTGTAAAAATAAGGCATGATGATCATTTTTGACAAGGTTAAAGCTATATGGGGCATAGAAGCCTTGAATAAACCATTAAATACTAATTTATTTTTAAGGAAAACGGGGTACTATCAAAAAAATTCCAAAGGATGTGCACAAATCACATACTTGGTGAGGTTTTATAGAAAAAGGAAACACCATTTGTTTGGGCCAACGAACATAAATAGAGTTTTGAGTCATTAAAAAACAAGATCATGAATTTTGATATTAACATTCCCAATAAATATTTTTCATGTACATGTGGATTCCTTTTTGGAAATCACTATTGGTGTCATCTCCACATAGCTTGGTGATAAAGAAATGGATAATCTGATATACTTGTTTAGTCATACATTGTGGCCAATAAAGTGCAACTACAACACTACTAAAAAAGAATCTCTTTATATGGTGTATCCTTTACCATTTTTTTTGATATTTATTAGCAGCTAAATTCAATTTTTATGTTGGTCATCAATGCTTGAAGTATATAGTCAATACTATAAGGAAAAGCCTTCAATGGTTGATGCTATTTTAGGAACATAACTTTTGAGATATTTTTTAAGATAGGAAAATGCCATGTCATACCTAACCATTTTTTACTAGTGAATATTGGAAAAGATGAAAGGACTAAGGAAGGAGATTTTCCTGATACCAATGTTTTCAAGTATTGGAAAAGATAGAGGGACTAATGAAGGAGATTTTCCTGATACTAATGTTTTCAAGTTTGAGTAACACTAGATACCAATATTTTCAAGTTTGAGTAACACTAGATTACCTACAAATGTTCAATACTTCCTATATCATGAACATGCACCAAAAGGAATGAAAAAAGTGTAGTGATGAAGCCTTGTATAAAAAGAAATAATATTTAAGATCATAGCTGGAGTCTTATACAAAATTAGGATGGATGGAATACTTAGGGGTGTGTGTTGTTATTAGTAACATGGTTACTTATAACATAAGTCCTTTGAGGTATCACGAAGGTCACTTTTTCAGAACAAGGAACACTTATAAGATGCTATGTCTAGAATGGTTATGGTCAACCATATTCAAAGATTGCCTAAAATGGGCCAAGTGGTGCAATCAATGCTATAGAGCATGTATAAAACCTTAGATACTAGATTATATTGAGCTACTTCCAATCCCCCGATGCATCCCTCTAAGCATCGGGGAATATACTTTATTAGATATTTTATATCCACAAAGAAAACATAGTTCTAATATGCGATTATCATCATTGACTTGTTTACAAAGTGTGTAGAGAATAAGGAAATTAGGGTAGAGATCATTCATGTGACTAGAGTATGTGATCTATAGGTTTGGGTGCATAATACAAATAATTTTTTTAGCAAAGTATACATATTATTATAAAAAACCATCGTCACTTTGATGAACGTATTCAACATCATACATCATAAAAGTAGTGTATATTACCTAAGGGAAAATGGGTAAGAATGATCCGGATTTATGTAGGAACACAATGAAATACAAAAATACACATAAACGCAGAGATGCAGCGGAAATAAGATTTCATTTCATTAATAACAAATGACTAAAATATGCTTACAGACAGAATGTAAATAAACTAGCTCAGGCGCTGGTAGCTTATCTCTGAGAAGAGATGTGGCTGCTACTTGCATCCGTGAGAAGATGATTACAATGAGGCTCTAGAGGCCTTTTTACAATAGATGAGAATGCCAAAAGTCATAGACATCCAAAAACCTAACCCTAGGAGATGAAGCGCCAAAAGTCATGTGGGCCCCGTTTGGGTAAGTTAGTACATCAACTTCCCGGGGTCGTAACTTTTGCATACGATCTCCGTTTTAGGCGTGTGATAGCTCATTGGAAAGGTATCGTCGAGGAGATTCATTTTGGGGGCTCAAGTATGCCTTCGGCTATCATTGAGCACCTCGATCTCAAAAAAACCTTCATTTAGGCCCTCAAAATGGCCCCGGAAGTTAAACCTGCTAAAAATAGTAAATTGCCAAAATTGCCAGAAAACTATTTTGAGCCAGTCGGAAAAGGTGGGTGGCCACCAATATCCACCTGGATCAAAGAATGAAGTAAGGACAAAGTGTCCATATATTTTCTCACAAAAGCTTGTGAGTTAAGTGATTGTATTGGTTAATAGTGGCTTGTTGGGTCAATGAAAGTGGGTAGCTAATATAATCCCCACGTGGTTTTGAGTTTGTCTAAGTGACATGCTTGTGCTTATGCTCATGCTTATGGATGTGTGTGGTACACGTGCAACAATGTTTTGGGTTAGTTATGATTATTGGGTGACTTTGGTGGAATAGATACCCCCCATTAAATACTTATTACCCAAATACCATCTAGTTTGAATGATGATAATGGTTCCCTCATAATGCCAAATCTAGGTGCATTATCATCATTGTGATAAATGGAATCTTAGTTGAAAAAGTGAATGTACTAGGTCAATTCATTACATGTTGCGCTTTGGGCATATCAAATAGCATGGGAAAACGGTTGGGATAGATGTTGTTTTTATTGGTGTTCAACAAAGAAGAGATCACGTTGATTGAACATTGGGTATAATTATAATCATGGAATGGTTGAAACACACAATGCTTGAGTTTTAATATGGTCATAGGATCACAACAAAATAAAAAAGGAATAAATGACAACAAAATTCACATGGTAAAATCCTTGATATGGAAACATTCACAATCATAAAGGAAATTTATCTTTTGATCTCACCATAATCAACATGTTGAAATGTGAATCTAGGTCTATCTTGTAGAGTATTAATTGAATGTGAATTGCCCACTTATTTTTAGTTCACCAATTGACTTTTCATTTGATGAAACTTAAAATAGTTAGTTGCTCCAAGTTAAGATTACTTCCAACTTCAGATCCATCAATGCATGATGAGATAAAGACACATTAACTAAAGTGATTCAACCTTATCTTGATAATTCCAATGATTATTTTGATGATTCTAATACTTAGTTCTTATACTTTCAAATATTAGTTTTGATACTTACATAGTTAATATATTGTGAATAATTGATTATTATATGTTTACAAATAATTATACACCAACATCCTACCATAAGATTAAATTGGATTTGACTAGAAGGAAGGAGGTATTACATGCAATCCTCCTTTAATGATCACTATTGACCACCATTTTGGTCCATGGCTAAAAGCCAATGAAGTGTTTTAGGTTATGCTACAATTCAATGTTTTGTTTTTTGCTTAAGAGATTCAAAGCCTAACCAAGTATTTGCTCCAAGCATCATTATGGTTGATTTGGAATTGTTTGAGTTAAAGATATTTATTTATCACATTCTAAATGGTAAATGACAAGTCATACTTAGCCATAGTAGTGTTATAAATATTTTAAAGTTATAAAATAAAGTACTTATAATAAATGTTTAATGAAATAATATCATTTTACTTATATTTTTTGAAAAAACAATGAAAATAATATCATTGTCATTTTATTCACAGTACTCAATTATTCAAGCTAATCCATTGGGCTATTCATACCCATAATATTCACAAAGAAAACCAAATTAAGTATTCCATGACCTCTTACTTATAATTCAATGCACTCAACTATTCAAAACTATAGTACTCAACTATTCAAACTAATCCACTGAGCTATTCATACCCATAATATTCACAAAGACAACCAACTTAAATATTCCATGAACCTCTTACTTATAATTCAATGCATTTAACTATTCAAACTAATCTATTAAACTATTCATCCACTTATATATCACAATATAAAACAAATTAAAACAAATAAAATACTATTTTTCATTTTACATAATTTAATATAAAATATATTAAATTAATTTTCAAACAAAAATTTTCAAATATAATGGAATACCTACCAAAATAGTAATAAATATCACATAACATTTTTATGTAATAATATTACATTGTATGATAATCTCATAATACTTAGATATATTATTATGATGTAATATTACATTATAATATTATGTACTCTAAATACAATAAATGTTATTATATTTTGGTGCATGATAGTATCAATTAATATACCAAAATAGTATTAAATGGTACATGACATTATCATATAACAAAATTATATTATATTATAATATTAAACTATTTAAATATAATGTTATTTTGTATTTTAAATATGATAAATATTATAGTGTGTAAGTTTTCACTCTTCTTTATAATGATAACTTGGATTTCTAGAAATAAATTAGTATGGAGTTTCATAAACTCTAATATTTTTATAATAGACATTTTACATCATTATTTAAACTCTAATATTTTTATAGTAGACATTTTACATCATTATTATGAATTATTGAAGTAGTAATATTTAAAAAGAATATCAAAGAAAATTTATAAAACCAATTATGATAAATGTTATTTTATTATTTTAATATATAATATTATGTAATAATATTTAAAAATAATTCTTAGAAAAATTATAAAACCAATTATGATAAATTTTATTCTATTATTTTAATATATGATATCATGTAATAATATTATTATCTAGTATATCGCATTATCATATAATAAAATAACATTATATTAAAATTATATTATTTAGATATAATATTATTTTATATTTTAAATATATTATATTTGGTATATGATGTTATCATATAATATTATTATCGTTTATATAAGATATGATAATATCATTAAATAATATTATATATAATTGATATAATACTATATACAATTAATAATAATAATAATAATAATCTATTTTTAAGGTTACGATCAAGCTAGCACATCAAATTGGTGTATGAGACCCTCTTGTTTGTGGGACAAGGGATCCCCCTCCACCCAGAGATTTGACTAATAAAGTCTACAAAAGTATACATACCCTACCCCTCTAGATTTGATATGATGAATGCTATTATATTTAAGAACATGCTCTTATCATGTAATAATAATATTAGATATAGGAAGCATAATAATATCATTAAATAATATTATATAATTATCAAAATATATTATATATAATTAATATATTAACACATCATGAATATTGTAATTAATATAATAACACATCATGAATATTGCATTATTAGATAATATTTAGATACGATATTATCATATATCTCAAATATGGTTAATACTATATCGTGTAATGATATTATTATATATAATACGCATAATGTAATAATATTATATATAATTAATATAATATATTATATAATAAAATGTCATGAATTATGCAATAATATTATATATAATTAATATAATATATTATATAATAAAATGTTATGAATTTATGTTTATATTTTCTATTAAATATTGGACATTTCAAAAAGTGCACAGTTTTGACCCAAATATTTTTTCAAATTTATGATATTAATTATTAAAAAATAATAATTTTTCTTTATTTATTTTTAATTATATTAATAAATAATTTTTAAAATAATTTAATATTTAAATAAAATTTCAATATACTTAATCTTAATGAAATAGATCAGTAAGTAAGAAGTGCATTATTAAATATTTCTTATTTATAAAATGATTGACTCATATTTTTTATTATATAGATTTATTTTAAATTTCAAAAATTTCTTACCATTCCAAGTTTCACTAGTTAATGAATTTTTTAATTTTATTATTATTTAATGAAACTTTGAATTTTACTAAATATTCCTCATGTATATATTAATTATTTGATTATTTCAATGGGTTAGTTTGAGTGGTTGAATATTGTGAATTACAAGTAGGAGGTTACGGGGTCAAGTCCATGGGTATAACGTGCTCCCTTTATGGGCCACATTATGACTAAAAATGACTAATTATATCACAAACTCATACAAGTGTCCTTAATAATTAAAAACATGAATGCAAATGATTAAACACACAACATCATTCATATATGCAAAATACAGAGTAAATGAAACATTCATTCATAGCATTAAAATTGTAAATGACACAATGGTCAAAACACTTATATTTTAAAAACATTTCACATATAGCATTAAAATTGTAAATGGAAAAACACTTATCTTTTAAAAATGTTTCACATAAATAGCTGCATATGTAGGAAGTTCCACCCGACTGTAGACTTGCTTCTCCAGATCTTTTACTACTACGTCATCCTGAGCTAGGGATATGAATACACAAGAAAGTATGCCTTCTAAGGGTCTATACTATCCATTCACAACCCAATATAATCCACATAAACTAATTCCTACAGCAATTCCAATCCACTAGATCTCTTTCCCCTCAACCCAAGGAATGGGATCACCATCTATGCCACATAGTCCCTCAGGCTATCCCACTTCCCTCCAGGGATCCAACATAGTTTGGACAAGAAAAAAAATATTGGGGGCTCCAAAAATTCCAACCATGACAAGAATTCTAGAAACAACAACACACTTTATCACTTGGGAAATTCTTGCACAAAAATATCACCCACAAGCCTAACAACCTGCTTCTTCATGCAATTACCACCTCCAAAATCTATCCACGGAACCCAATATTGCTACTTGATATCTCCTAGAAATCCAAATTCATTTCATTGCTTCTTCCCAAGTGTCATAGTTCAACTCTTCCTAGTGCCAGGAATGTAGTGAAGACAACCTACTAATTTTGGGGAAATGATGGCTTAGATTGGTGAATTTGTTTCCTCCACTCCTCTTAACCTCTTTAACTTTGAAAAATTAGATTTTTAAACGATTGAAGGTTCAAGGTAACATAATGTAGACATTTTTAGGCATAAAACCCCTTTAGACCCCCTCACCTTTCCCCTCTTATGGCATCATAGCCCCTTCAGGCACTCTTGCTCCACCGACCTTTGTCATTTTGTATTAACTAAATAAATAAAATACTTACAATATTCAAGAGGGTAAATCCATAATATTACATCCACCCCCCCTTAACACAATACTATACTCGGTGCTCTATTACCTTAGTATTGTTTATGTCTTCATTCTCCAGCATTACATCCTCTTCATTGTCTTGGTACACAATGTTCCAACATTGCCTACACATTCATCTAGATAAACACATATCATAGAAACTTATATGCATGTAATATTTCATCGATTAAAATTACAGTCTTTCAGTTTAAAGTTCATACCTAAAAATTATATATTCACAACACAATATAAAGTATTCAATTCATCTCAATACTTATTTGTATGAATATGCATTTGTTTTGTATGGTTGCCACAAATATAACCCAATTCATTATTTTCTTAGACACACCCAATGCACTCATGTTCTCAACTAGTACGTAACATGAATATCTTACATAAGATTCATTCAATTCTCCTCTTCCTTGCATTCACTCACCCTCTGGGATTAGCCATCCCCTTCTTTGTTACACAATCCCTCAGACAATCCATAATTTACCAAGCCTTCCTTGCATAGGAATGGTATAGATACTTATATAGTATTACAACCAAGGAATCCCTTTGGCTTGCTCTAACATATCATAGCACATCTCAATGGTGATCAAGGCATATCACAGGTTTATAGTGTCACTACAATGTCATTATTTCCATGCTTTTCAACTTTAACAACGATCATCTTTCCTTCTTACAAAGATTCATCATCTCATATATATATATATATACATATATATGATCATAATGATTTCAATAAAAAAACATTTTATTTCAAACATATTTCATATAGAAATTGGGTTTCACAAGTATGAGATTATTCTCATAATGTTTGGCTCTTGCATGTGGTAGTACCTAATCTTCATTATGGACTTACACTCATTTTCCTATCCAATACCAGTCTACTTGCAATATGAACTTTCAATCAACCAAAAAATTATATGTATTCATGCATATAAACATTTCCTTGCAACATTTACAACAACCGAAAATTCATCTCAAACATAACATACAAATGTCAAAAATGCATTGCAAACATTCTAACCATATTTTCATATCAAAGGTTTCTTCCCTTGTTATACCCCATCGATATCAATGACACACACGCATTCAACCATGAATACACCATTTAAATATATAAAATATATATGAATAAATCCTTACCCAATTCCTTTATATCACATGTTATTAGTTTTCATACTTTCATAGTTGTCATCGACATTGCTCGATGTTTCATAATTAGCTAATGTATTATGTATTCTAACATGATCCCTTCATAAACCATCTTGACAAAAATCCTCTTGTGTTTGTCCTTTGCATGAGGTTGTTTTCTACATGCAATTATATCATCAACATCTTCAACCCTTCCGTTTTTGGATTATTGAGNTTCATACCACTTATTAATCCTTTAAACCAAAATGTATATTCTTTCAAATTATTCAACAATGTTCATCAATTCATCATCAATATATTATTTCATTATAAATATTAACAACCATCAAAGCATAATGAATAATAATAAACACATCCACACAATACATAGTACACCAATGTTTACGTGGAAACCCAATGCGAGGGAAAACCTAAACCACATAATGTTTTTCTTATATGTCAAGAATTACATTCAATGAAGAAACAACTTCCAATTCTCTAGCTCCAACAGGAAGGAGATTCCAACCCCCTAGTTTCTCAAGCTCCAACCTAAAGGAAGCTCCAACTCCTTAATTCTCTAGATCCAACTAGAAGGAGGCTACAATCCCCTGGGTTCTTTGACTACAATCAAAAGGTTACTACAACCACCTAGTTCTCGAGCTCCAACCTGAAGGAAGATACAACTCCTTGATTCTCCAACACCAATCGGAAGGGGGATACAACCCCCTTTCCTTGCCTCGTCCAACCACCCTGAAATATAAGTTTCAAATAATTGATGAAACCACTGCCACATTTTCACTATGAAATATACCACTGTAAACCTGTACCAATCTGTGCCAACAACTTGTAACCAAACTGTACCAATAACCTGTACTCAACTTGTACCAATAACTTGTAATCAATCTGTACCAACATATACCAACAACCTGTACCAATAATCTTCTCAATAGATAAGATTTGATAACATAGTTCTCATACCCAATATCACAAAAATATCACTCAAACCATTTGCATCTATTTCTCTCTAGTCATGTGCCATACATGTGCATACAATCATAATCATGTGTAACAAACCATCACATGGATTAGACATCAAACCCTCACTATTATGCAGCCTAAAACTAAAAAAACAACTTCAAAAACACATCACAACCAAAATCCCTCAAACATGTACCAAGAAATACAAGATATTCCTCAACACTCAACCCAACAAGATGTACCAATGATAAATACTAGACATACCAGCACTGTATTTCTGTAGATCTGTCTCATATAGTATGTGCCATACATAAGAGTTCTACTCACTTAGCCAACCAACCAACATATACCATATCCAAGTACAAGACCAACCATATCAAGAATGTCGCAAGCATTCGCCATATCATAAGTGAATCTAAGCATAAAAACAAACATGTAACCATACCAGAACTTTTGTATCTGATCTGAACTTGTAGAATATTGAACTGGGAACTTGTTTTCAGACTCTAGGGACCTGGAACCCATATCTAATCAATTTTTCATGATCTTTTCGTATGTACATGACTTCCTTTTCTACATCCCGTGTATGTACGCACTTTCCTCCACTGCAGCCCACGTACACCTCATAAACTAGGGTTTTTTTGAAACTCTAAAAATTTCACCATCAACCCTCCTACTACCTCAGAATTGGGTAACTTTAGATGTATTAATGAGTACCTGCAATAAACCTTTCAAAAAATAATAGATATTCAATGTGTTGTTTGCATCAGATGCATACAAGATACAAGCAAATGAGAAAACATAGTGTTATCACATGGAATTGATTGGGTCAATTCATTCTTAGGTTTTTTGTTTTTATCATTAGTGTTGTTTAGTTTTTACTTTTGTCCTCTTCCTTATAATCTTTTAGGTTTTATCACAAATAAAATTAGTGTTGATGTTGGCCCAAACCCCTGGGTTATATATTTATCTTTATGATAAGATTAGATAATCCATTATCCTTATGCCTCCATCACCACCCTAACATGTCACCACCACTTTTTCCCTTTACCCGTTAGAAGGTCAAATCAAGATTTTGGTGTACGTTGCCATCTCATTAGACAGTTCACAACACATCTTAAGTACACTTTAATTTCATCATCATAATTTCACCCATAATGCCTTGTCAGTCAATCTCCTTATTTTCAGTAGTTTCTTTTTTTTAAAGAAATAACCTGGGATTTCATCATTAAATTTTTTCTAACTATTTTCCAAGATTTCAAATTACCCCTAGCTCGACGCTGTAAAAACTACTGCTTTCAGACATGTGCTACATAAATTGTTGCAAACTGGTTGGCGAAAGTGAGTTGGAGGTTAGACCAACTATGGGTGGATTCTTTCAAGCTCAATCATATCAGTTTTCAAGTCTCATCCTCTAGGTATTCCATGAGAATTTTTAGCTCCATTGAAGAACAATAAAAGGATGTGCTTATCATTTCTTCTCCTAGGCACTGCGAAATGGTGATCCACGCTGCCAACTATCTTACTTACCCCTGCTATCACAATTCTCAGCCAATTACAGAGTTCCTAGTCTCTTTTTACCAAAATTTAAACAAACCTTGTTGTCAGGCCACCTTTCCTATCCCATATCTGGCCATTTCTACTTACTACGAACTTTGTTGTGAATCCCCTATTTTGGCGTTGCAAACTTTGTGCAAAAACTTAGCACTGTTATTCACCTACCTCGGAGCCTAAACCAACTTGTTTCCATCAAGATTTCCATTCTAATTCAAGTCTATCTATTTTGGAAATTAAAAAAAAGTTCTTTTGTTGGCAAAGTTATGATGAATTTTGTAAAAATGATGGTGAAGTATTGAATAAAATCTTTTTGCAGCAAGCTTTCTCCTTTTATCTCCATTTTCCCATGTAGTCTTCTTTCATTTCTTGAATATCATCTACCCTTTCATAAGCCTAGAGGTCAAATATGTTGAAAGACATTAAATCCTTAGATAGAACCAGCCTTTGAAAGAGACTATCCATCAAACCCTAAATCCTCAGTTTTTCTGTTTTTCCTCTTGCATCACTCAAATTGTTGGTTTAGTTTTCTTCCTATAACATCAATGGATACTCCACAACATAAGAAGGCTAACAAGGGTGGGGGAATTGTGAGGACTGATCCCTATGAAATGCAGTTGTTTGTTGTTGAACCTCTGATTAGGGAGGTCTTCCAAAGAGTGGGATGTTTTAATTTCTTCCAGAAGACACAGAGGGGGAACCTTGAGGTAGCTAGAGAATTTTCCTTGAATTTTGATAGAACTAAAAAAAAAGTTGGGAATATTGAACTTGAAGTATTTGAAGAAACCGTAGTAGCAACTACTAAAATACCAAATACTAGTGAAAGGTGGTTTAAGGCCATTAATCTAAATGCATCATTTTCCAAAGAATTCCTTAAACCAGAATGTCAGAGAGATAATCTATCAAAGGGATTGCCTAGGAGACACATGGTTAAAGGATTTGATAAGATTCTAAAGATGATCCAAAGGGAGATAATATTTCAAAGAGAGTGCCTAGGAGCCACATGGTTGAAGGACTTGATAACATGTTAAGGTTTATCCAAATATATTTCACCTATGAGGGAAGGTTCAATATGATTTATCAGTACCACATTAGACTTTTGTTGAAATTCACAGAAAAAGACCTCATGAATCTCCCTTTATATTTGTTTAGAAGAATTGGAAAAATGGCTGACAGGGTCCAAGCTAAGTCCAAGACAGTTGACACAAGTGTTTTTCACTCAGGGATAATTAAAATTCTTGTGATGGAGGAGTTGAAGAATAAAAACATTGACTGGGAGTAGTTCATTTTCTTTTCACATTTACAATTGAATGTTTCTCCTACTCCACAATCCAAAGTGAAAAATCCTCTTTAGGTTGACAACACTGTACACACAGAGACAAGTAGGAAGAGGAAGAGCAAAGACACTGATAAAAATGACGACGATCCTAAGGAACAAGAAGAAGAAGGGGGAGCCCCCGGGGGGGCAGCTCAATTGGCAAGTGTCGTGAAAATGAAGTTCCATGAGGTGTCGAGTTCAATTCCCCCCGACTTACCTTGTGTGCCGCGTAAGGGGAATCGTGGGCACACCTGGAGGTTATAGTGGTAGCGGTTGGATCACACGGCCACGTGCCCAACTAGTTGCTGATTCCTCCAGACACACACACACAAAAAAAAAAAAAAAAAAAAAGGGGGATATCATTACTCTCCACAAAGGGATTTTTTACCCAAACCAACTCTGGAGTCAGTAGAAACTCCATCAACTAGATCCACATGCAAAAAAGTAAGGAGGTTACTCATCCCCCTCACCAACTATTGCAGTTGAGTCTAGATCTAGGAGGCCTTTCACTAGGTCATCAACAAACAAGGAAAGTGTTGAAAAATAGGACATAATAGAAACTCCCATAAAGAGAAAGGGTAAAGATAAAGTTGAAGCCATTGAAAAACATATTTAGATCATAGACATAACCACTACCCTAAAAAACCCTACCTTCAAAATATTGAACATACATCTTAAATAAGATATAAAGAAGATTGCTAACTAGAAGGGAGAAGGGTTGGCTAAGAGAAAAGTGTTGAAGGATCTTATGGATATGTATCTAGAAACTATTGATAAATCTAGGCTTACAACAAAGATATTCCTGCCCCTCCATAGGAAGCTCGAGAATTTATATAGACATAACAAGGATTTACAAGCTCAGATCAGAAGACTTAAACTGGAGCTGCAACCTTTTAAGGAAGAAATAGCCCAAAGAAATTTGAATATGCTGGCCCAAGCTGCCACAAGGAGGAGTTCTAGGCTCAAAAAGTAATGGATGAAATATCTTAAGAAATCTCAGTTTTGGAAATGATTGTTCCTTGTTTTTTGAATATTTTTGAGGAATTATGTTGCTTATAACATAGTTTTTCACTCATTCACCACATTATGAGGTTTATACAAGCATACCTAACTATGGAGGAAGTTTTTGGGTGTTTTGGAGCTTAAACTAGACTAATTGGGCATCTACAGGATAGTTCGCTGCGCCTGGCGTTGCAGACTAGTTTATACAATCAAGCATTGCAAACTTTGTTGTGAACTGGATGATATAGTCAGCGCTACATGATACGTTGCGAACTCCTATTTGAATTGTTTCAATAGGATCAACGATCGCCCAATGTCTAGGAGATCATGGCACAATTGTTTTGAGGTCAGTTTAAAGATGGAGGATACCTGGAAAGAAAATGAATGTGCTCAAAGGACACCTCATTATGCAAGATTAAGGTGTTAGGATAGTTTCCAACATTAGCCTTTTTTATAGCAGTTTGTTATTTCCAGTTTGTACAAGTGTGATTACCTCAATTTAATATGGAAGAATCACATGTTGGAGGATGAAACTAGCATTGTATGTTCCTCTTTCCCTATCTAGGCTATAAAAGAAGCATTAGAAGACATTTTGTAGGTTCAATGGTTGATGTAAAATACTTTTTATGGTGATATTAATGTAACATAGCCTACTCCGGTTTGGTGTATCAAACTTGATGCTATTTTGTTTAATGGAAGTCAATTTTCTCTCTTGCCATCTTATCTCTCTCTCACTTTGAAATTTTACTGTCATTGAATGATTCAAATGATGTTTTGTAGTTTTATTACAATGAAGGTTTGATTGTGATGCTGTTATAACTTTCTCAGAGTTTTTAGCTTAGATTTAAGAATCTCTTGTATCTAAATTTGTTCTCTCCTTTGTCTACTGGTAAAGCCTGATGCTAGTGGTAGACTCACTTCACTTATCTCACTAAGTCTTCCTTCTATCCACAATAATCCTTAAAACCCTGACCTAAGTTAAATGCGACCTCTTTTGTTGATGCATTTCATCTAGAATTTTCTGTGTTTTAACATTATTGGACTGAGATTTATCCATTTGAAACCACATTTTAAAACTTACCTCATAAAATTATTGATGGGTACTGAGCTTGCACTTTAGCAGTCAAAGTGTAAATTTCAGTGCTAACACACAAAACTGACACAACGTTTTTACGTGGTAAAACCCTATACAGGGAAACATCCACGGGACAATGATATTCGGTTTAGTATAGTGCAAGAGAGATAATACATCAGCCAGACCACTCATGCTCATGTGTCTCAAGAACTCTCACATCTCACACACTATGCCTTAACAACCTTACATAGATATATAACAATCTTTACTCAGTTACAAGAAACTAATTACATTTAATGTGCCTTTATCCCTATTCTAAATCTACCTGATTTGATCCAACTAATTACATAATAATAGGGGTCAAAAAATCTGCCCAGTATCTAAAAAATGAGTGTAAATTGGTTGGAATTATCCAACAATCTCCACCTTGACAACAATTTACCTAAATATCGTTGTCCAATTTATTCATCACCTATGCTACAAGCCAAGAGAAGTCAAGCGCCACTGTAGCTTCTCTAATAAAACTAGTTTCATGATCTCACCTGTGTGACTTGCTTGAGTTTGGATTTCTTGAGGGGTCACTCCACCTCCAAGATGTCTTCCACAACAATGCTTTGAGACATCTGTAGTGATAGATCTCCTTCTATTTAAGACACCTATAAAATCTACATTGCAATTATCACAGACTATCGCATTGTAACCATTATAGGTGGCATTTATGCTTCTCAAACATTGAAGAACCCATTTCACTGCAAAACTTGAATCTGTCACATATATGACAATATCATTATCATGTGAAACATCTGGTCTTAACCATTTCATCGCATATAACAGACATCCTATTGAACTTACACAAGACATAACCTTTTTTTCTTTATAAACATGACCTATGTTTGAAGAAAACTTATAATGAAAAGAAACAGGAATAAAAATTGATTTTACAATATTCATACTGAACTCCAACCACAACTTATAATAGACTATGCTTTAAAATATAAAAATGTAACACTTATATTTCAAAATGCAACAAATAATAATAAAAGATTTAATCCCAAAAATATTTTAATAGAGTTTTAAAACCTTTTACCATAAACTTAAACATCCACTTCAAATATATATATAGGGCTTAAAACCTTTTATAAAAGGCATCCACCTCTTCATTTATGAAGTCACTCTTTATAAAATATATCTTGTGCATAATACCACGATTCTTTAATAAAGTCGATTCAAAAAACGATCCACTCTTATACCATGATCCTTTAATAAAGTCTATCATGTGCATTAAAAATTAACCCGCTGCCATACCTTTTCATTCCATGGAATTCATAGCACCTGCATAAAAATATTCTTATTAATAATTCGTGGTCGCTCCTTGGCAATGGATAACCAACGTCCGGACCAAAATTTTTGGAAATCGTCTCGATCGGTTTGACAGGGAGAACCCATGACCATGCAAAAAAACTCCATCCTCTTTAAACGAGTTTCTTCCAAACTCATATGTTCGATCTCGCTCCTGGAATCAGCTGACTTTCGCTCTGATACCACTTGTTGTTCTGTAGTGGAAGCATACAAGATACAAGAAAATGAGCAAACACATAATCGACACATCGGTTTTACGTGGTAAAACCCTATACAGGAAAACATCCATGGGACAATGATATTCGGTTTAGTATTATGCAAGGGAGATAATACATCAGTCAGAACACTCATGCTCATGCGTCTCAATCACTCTCACATATCACAGACTCTGCCTTAACAGGCTTGCATAGATATATAGAAATGTTCACTCAGTTACAAGAAACTAATTACATTTAATGTGCCTCTATCCCTATTCTAAATCTAGTTGATTTGATCCAACTAATTACAGAATAATAGGGGCCATAAAATCTTCCCAATATCTAAAAAATGAGTGTAAATTGGTTGGCATTATCCAACACAATGTGCTCAATATTTGCTAATAAGAGACTCTTGCTATATTATTTATACTCTCCAAGTAGCTTCCTCTAAGGGTTATTTTCTAGCTGTTTTACCCAACTTCTTTATAGGGATAAGCCACTTTTAACTACTTTGTCCACTTACAACCACTTTATCCACAAAAGGTAAACTCACCACTTCTAGTTGCAACCGATTTATTTTTAATTATTTTATTTTTGCAACAACTTGACTCATGATTAACTCCTAGTTACAACCACTTTGACTAGTAAACTTATTCTAGGAGCTTCTAGAATAATTTGATTTCTTTGACCTTCTAGGAGATTCTAGATAACTCATGAGGGTTCTCCAACTTTACTAAGCCATATCTCCTCAACTGTGAGGAACTATGTGACGTACCACATTGTTGGTTGTAGAGCCTGATTATCTTCTTGATTCAGAGGTCCTTGCTTTCAACCGTGTTTATACCCCATGAAGACTTTACACCCCAGAAGTATGTAGACTCTTACACGAAGGGGAGTGTTGGTACCCCCTCTGCGGGGTCCGGGGGAAAAATGCCTTGTAAATGTATATTGTAATTTCATTGTAAATCTGGACCGTTCATTATAAGGTTGCAGATCTAAAGGTAGAAATTATGTTAGGGTTTTTTTCCCTAGAAGGCAACCCTCTGTTATAAGGGAAATGTATTGCGGCTATGCATTATGGTGAGTATTGTATTCTGAGAGAGGAGACTATGAGAGAAAGAAGAGGAATTTACAGTGGGTTTTGTTGTAGGTTGTATCCCTTCATTTGTTGGATAATAATAAAGGAAGGACTTGACAATTTCTCTGGTGGACGTAGCCCACACTGGGTGAACCACGTAAATCTATGTCTCTATTTTATTGTGTATCTTCTGTGTTTTGTTTCCACATTTGTTTTATTTTATTTCTCCGCAATCCTGTTTTTCTAACACACATATCACTGAAACAAAACGACATGCATTATCCATCAAGAATAGTCTCACTTACAAATTCATTGATCTTCATTACATTATTTCTCAACCAAACTTGGATTCCTTAACTATACTTCTGGAGCTACCATAATGTGCTACCAGACATACTCAAGGATTGACATCAATATCTAAGGGTTGAAATCAATCTACAATATCACAATATCACTCTCCAGGGGTTGACATCAATGACAACAAACTATCCAAATCAATTGTCCATAAATCTAAACCAACTATCTGACAATATTCCCCTTTGGCATTGATGGCAGTACCAACATTGATGACAACACTTACTCATGATAACACACATGCTCACACTCCTCATCAATGTTTCTATCTCTCCCCCATTGACATCAATGGAAAAGAGTATCTCTCCTTGGGGTTTCTCCCTCTCACTGAACTCTCTTTGGGGATGCCCCACCTGTTTGCATTGTCCTTGGGGATACTCCCCCTATCTTGATGCCTCTGATTACTCTCTCTCTCTCCCCTTGACAAAGTATTAACTCCCCATGTCGATCTAACATTGTACCTATTCAAACCAATGTTGGTTAAAAGAAAAGCTCCCCCTATGGGTGTGTCTCCCTATCTGTATGCTACTAATATTCCTTTGTAAAAATATCTCTCTGATGACTTCTTTGCATGTTCATGTGTAGATCGGTATAGGTATTCATGTACTTGCTTCCTTTTGGATTTATTATCCATTGGTGCTTCCTTGTGTAATCAAGTGACATATGTTGGAGTTACTTCACACACACCTAGGATTTCTTTTTCCTAAGTTTTTTCCTTGTTTATTAGTCATTATTAGTCATTATCCTGTCTCCTATATTTTAGGAGAGAATATTCCACCTGGAGAATATTCTCTTCAGTTGACACTTCAATTTGACTAGTTGAGTTGAGTCTAGATGTTGCATTGGTTTTGTCACCATGAAACATTGGGATCATCACCATGCTAATGTGTATTATCCTTGGTTCTCACCATTCTCTCCAAACTTGGTCCTGAATTCTTTGTGTTCATGACCACATTCCATTTAGTCAAATTCTCCTCTGGAGCCACCTGGAAGATGCCTTCTCTTGAGGACTTTATCGAATCCCTGACACAAGAGAAAACCAAGCTCATCAACATCGGAAAAAACAAAGGCCCAAAGGCGCATGCACTTATTGTGCAAGATGGAATTCATAAATATCAGAAATATAAAGATAAAGACAAAAGTGTTAGAATATAATGGATGTGTTCGTTTAACCATAGAAAATATAGAAATATTGTCACCCAACCATAGGCTGAAGCCACCCCCAAGCCCCTTAATCTTGACAAAGAATGATTCTGGAAGAAAACCCTAGGCTTAATAGCCAAACAAGGTGGTGCACCTCTCTCCAAGGATAGCGCACCAAGCAAGAATAACAGAAAATGATCAGAGAATCCAACCCAGAAAACCAAAAATGCAGATTGCAGAACTACTGGCAGCAGTTTCTCCCAAGACTTGCGCACAAACTGGCCAACTGTAGTGTGCACAAGTGTACTTCTGCAGTTCTAAGAATTATGGCAAAAATGAAGACTGAGCTCCTATATTTATACTATTTCTGTCAGACTACGTAGGTCAAATTCTCATTCTGGGTGCTAATTACTTAGTATATAATATTTGTTTTTAGACGACTTCTCATTCAGGGTGCTAATTACTTAGTATATAATATTTCCTTTTAGATGACTTCTTCTCTTGGCGGCTAATAACCTAATACAAATCATTCTCTTGAGCCGACTTGTCTTCTAGGGTTCTTAACCAATTATTTAGGGTTTCTTCTTGCTTCCTAAAATATTCTATTCTCGTCAGGTTTAGACGTGGAGGTAAATATCTCCTGCAGCTACCATAATATCAAGACTCCCTCCTAGATAGGGAGGTATTGAAGGCAATGGTCTTGAGCAAAAACATACCATTGAATCGGTAGCATCATCATAGTCGTACAGACTATCTCATGATTATATCACGAACACCATCATCACTATTAGTGTCATCTGAAAACATCAATTACATCATCTTTTGAAACCATACTTCATTTGAGTAATCAAACATGATATTGAATAAGTCACTCACTTCAAGGAGTGATACAAAATCCATTCTTCTAATTTGGGCATATGTCTTAGAAGAATAGATGTTCTGGACCATTGTCCATCTGGACAATATCTGTCCATCAGTACTCTGATCATCCATCTAGCTGATAATCATTTTCAACACTACTAATAGTCTACAAGGAAATCAGAACAATGTCATTCAATAGAACACAACTGTGTCTATCCATAGTAGTACACAACTACAATCCAGTGGTGCAATACCACACCAAGTAGCACATAGCTACTTGATCAATGACATATAGTCACAATCAGTGGAACACATCCACCACAGTAGCATACATATATTGTCCAGAGACATACAGTCTTTGTGGAAATCATATCATCTGATATCAACCTGCACAGAAACAATATCATGATATAATTGAGTCATCTCGGCCATTCTTCCACTCACATCTATGAGATATGGAAGATCATTTTCCCTCAAAGAGTAAAACATCAATGATGGGCTATCTAGACTATTCTTCTCAAGTAAGGAAGAATCTCTGTCATGATTTTTGAGCTTGGACCATTCACCTATTTGGGCCATTCCTCCGACACCAAACAAAGTGCAACCTGGAGAAAATGAGTCTTCCCTAGGAATGCTTGTCCCTGATTGCTTAACCTAGACCATTCACCTATCTAGGCCATTCCTCCGGCACTAAAAAAAGTGCAACCTGGAGAGAATGAATCTACCCTAGGGAATGTCTGTCCAGACGATTTCCTAAGGAAATGATTGTCCTGCACCAACCTCCAAAATGAACCATTCTTCGAAACTACTCACAACTGTGAGCTTCGAAAGAATGACTACCTGTTGAGGTGGATCAGTCTTCTTGACCACTACTGAGAGTGACTTCCAAGAAGAGAGACTGGCCTAGACCATTCCCCCACATTGTCCACAAGGGGAATCGCTGTCTATGGTACATTAGCAATCCATCAAACCATTTTCATTACAAAAATGATTGTTCAATCTGGACCATTTTCCGAACTGGAAAATGCTTGTCCGTCAGAAATCTCAAACCACTTTCCGAACTAGAAAGGAATTGATCATCCTGGACCATTTTTCGAACTGAAAAATGACCATCCATAAATCAATAACAAATTATTTCTCCCTCCCAACCTGGGAGTCATCTATTCCCTTTTCAATAAATAATTCATCTCCATGAGCTCAAGCTTGTTTCTTGAGTACGTAAATTCTTTCATCTTGGACAGAGGATTTACCAAAATATTTGCTTATCTGCTCATCTGTGGGGAATGTAATGCTTGATCTCAACGTACTTTGATCTTTCTAGAACACTGGTTTTCTCTGAAGGCTTCATATAGCTCTGATCATTATAGTATATCATAGTTGGATTCATCTCTTTTGTTTCCTACTAGTTCACAACATCATGGAAAGGGTCAAATTGTAACATATCCAAGTGGTACTTCTTTTTCTATCATGAGAGTTTGTCATGGATTGGCAATCCATCATCCTGAAGTTCTGAGTAACCATTATGATACAATATCTCTATTATAGAAAATTTTCACCATGCTTTTGTTGTGCATTGGAGGCTCTCCACCAAGTTATCTTCTTACATCTGCATACAAGAGTCTCTTTTTGGTATACCTCAAAACCTTGAGTTTTCTCTACATATGCTTCTTTGTTTGATTACTCTGTTGAGGAGAAAAGTCCTTACATTCGTTTGATGTAAACTCCAACCCATGGATATTGCACGGGATATAATGTCTCAGATAGAGGTATGTCTGGAAAAAGATATCATTATAGTCCTCTCCCTCCATCTGGGAGAACCTTTAGTTCTAGATATAGAAATGCTTTCATTCATAAGTCTTCCATACACTGTTTTTCATCACAACTTTCTTTTCTTCTGCTTGATTTCTTCTAGAGGGTTCAGATCAAGCTGGTAGTATTGTGATTCTTGATATAATGACTGGTTGTTCTGGATTTTCTTTCTCTCTTGGAATATTCATGTTCTTCCTCATGTTTCTCTTTGGGTCCATGGAGTTTTCTATAGATTCCATGCCCTAAAGATTCCAACTTCTTTCTTTCATCATAGGATCAGGGATGTGGATGGACAACCAGGGATACTTTAAGGCTTCTTTTCGAAGAAAACTTCTTCTAAAGTCAATCTGAACACGTGTTTGTTTTGCATGGTTACTACCATTGATGGGAACATGGATAGATACTACATAATCCTCAATGGATCATATTATTTAAGATTATCCCCCTCCTAATCCTTGCATCATGCATGAATGCATGCTCTTCCTTTGGAAATATATAATCAACTCCCTCCATCTAATAGAGTCCACGCTTCCGTCTACATCCTTATTGCCTTCTGCAAAGTGTCACAAGTCTTTTTCCAATTTCCTCTTGATTGTTGACTTCTTTCCGTCTTTACTTCTTCTAGGTTTCTTCAAGATTGATTCTAATTTCGGCTTATCTTGCAGTTGTTACATATGGTACAAATTCCACATGAATTGTTACCAGGGGTTGTTGATGTACTTCATCCGTTCATGTGTATTTCCTGACTTGTAGTCATTGTGATAGCAATCCTTATATTGTTGTTCTTCCATAGGTATAGTTTCTCTTTGAACATAATATCTTCTAAGAGATAGATATGCAGGATATGTACAGAAAACATGGTATGTACAAGAACCATGAAGAGTATTGTTACCTTGTTTTAGAAGAAGAAGTTTGTTTTGTCTTGCTTGGCTTTATTTGAGGGTTCCCTTTCTTCAAAAACTGATGCTTCGTGTGTTTCCTTCCTTTTCTTAAGCTCGGGACAATGATTCTTGTAGTGACCATATTTTTGAAAATTGAAGCATTGTATTTTTGACATATCTTTCTCTTGATTTGATTTCTTCCTTGAGCCAAACTTGTTTTTATTCCTGAAATTCTTGAACATTGTTGTGAAGGCTTGATCATCGCATTTCTTTTGGGGTTTCTCTTTTGCACTGATCCTTGATTCTTCTTGTGCACAACAAGTCCAATGTGGGATACTCCTTCCTTGTGTTCATGCTTGCGAAAAATGCATCCCATGTCTTGGGAAGACCATTGAGTACTATATTTACCAGTTTCTTCTCTGAAATGATCTTTTCAATGGATTTTAGTTGATCTCTCAACTGAGATATTATCACAAAGTATGATGTTATGCTGTCAACATCATTCATTTTCATGTCATGGAGCTCATTATTTAGACTCATTACTTGTCCAATGTTTATGACTGAGAAGAGGTTTATTAGGGCATCATACATCTTCTTAGATGATTCAAGATGGGAGATGTAGGGTATCAAGTGATCTTTTGTAGAGTCCACTATGATACTCATGGCATTGATGTCACTGTCTTTGAAGTTCTCCAAAACTTCAACATTCTGAGGTTCCTTCTCTTTTCCTTCTTTGAACCGTGGTTCCATGATCTTTCCTTTCACGATATCCAACACTTTATTCTTGGCAAGGATGAGGTCAATCCTTGTCTTCCACGCTTTGAATTTAGAAGCCCCTTCTAGCTTGTTTTCTGACTTCATAGAGTAAGTCATAACTGCTTTGACTTGGTCAACCCTTGATTTTGACCAAAAACTCAAACTTGACGTCTTAGTTTGTTGAAAGTATCAGGAGATGCACTAGGCTAGGGTGCACTAGTCTATCCAGAAATTATGTCAATATCTTCACTTAAGGTGCCTCAATGAGAGGGTTAGGGTTTCGTTGTTGCAACAAAAAATGGTTGCAAATGCAACTGTAACTGAGAAAATCCTCCCAATCTATCTTCCAACGGTTAGACTGTTCGAAGATAGTGTGGGCCCATAACCTGTTAGAATATAATGGATGTGCTCGTTTAACCATAGACAATATAAAAATATTGTCACACAATCATAGGCTGAAGCCACCTCCAAGCACCTTAACCTTTACAGAGAATGATTTTGGAAGCAAACCCTAGGCTTAATAGCCAAAAAAGGTGGTGCACCTCTATCCAAGGATAGCACATCAAGAAAGAATAACAGAAACTGATTAGAGAGTCCAACCCAGAAAACTAAAAATGAAGATTGGAGAACTGCCGACAGTAGTTGTTCCCAAGACTTGCTCACAAACTGGCCACCTACAATGCGCAAAAGTGTACTTATGCAGTTCTAAGAATTCTAGAAAAAATGAAGACTGGCCTCCTATATTTATATTGTTTTTGTCAGACTTCCTAGGTTGATTTCTCATTTTGGGTGCTAATTACTTAGTATATAATATTTCCTTTTAGCTGACTTCTCATTCTTGGTGCTAATTACTTAGTATATAATATTTCCTTTTAGCCGACTTCTTCTCTTGGGGGATAATAACCTAATACAAATCATTCTCTTGAGTTGAATTGTCTTCTAGAGTTCATAACCAATTATTTATGGTTTCTTCTTGCTTCCCAGAATATTCTATTCTCGTCAGGTTTAGACGTGTAGTGATGCAGGAGCATCGCTCACTCATCAAGCGAGCTAGCGCGTGGAGGCAAAGGAACAGCTGGAGAGCGCCAACATTCAAATTTTGAAACATTGTAATATGGCTGCGCCAAACATTAATACGTTGATGTGATGAAGCGCACTTTGTATATGTAATGGACCTTGAGCGGATAAGCTCTCGTCCTTAAGTAGCTTTGGCATTTATTTAGATTTAATGCAAGTAGATAGAATAGTTAAGTCTAGATTAGACAGTTTTTAGCTTTCGAGAGGGAAAACGGAGTATAGACACCCTCCCTTGTATCATTGTAACAAAACATTCATTCAGCATTAGCATTGAGAGCAAGAAGACAAGAGTAGAGAGAGCTTGTGAAGAACCTCCATGTACAGCCATTGAATTAATAGGAAGAGCCTTGATTCAATTCCATGGACGTGTTTGATCTCTGTGTGCTATTGATATTTTGCCTTTGCATGTTTGCTTCTTTTTATGCTTATCTGTTATATGCTGCTTATGTAATTGCATATCAGGTTAGAAACCTGAGAGAATGAGTTCAGATTGTTTCTCTGTTTGAGCCAGGAGATTTCTGCATAGAGTGCAGTCGAAGTCCTCCGCTTAGAGTGCGTCGAGGAGGCCAAACAATTGAACTTTTGTTCTCCTCTTGCTCAGAATTGGAATTGGGTTATTCGAGCCGTGCAGGTGAGTGCAGGTCGAATTTGAGTCTCAGTGGCAAGTCTGAGAAGAGGAAAGGGTTGAAGCTGTTGCGAGCGTGAACGCACAGAACCCAGAAGACTTCATCACTTTTGTAGGTGGTTGAAGAACGAGCACCGTGGATGTGCTTGAGAGATCTCTAAAGAAATACGAGTTGACAAAGGCTCAGGAGGGATAGTCCCTTTGTTTCAGTTGCACTGGACGAAGGTGGCAAATGGAGGATTCTCAAGAGGAAGAGAATCGATGACTTGAATTGATCAAAGAGAGTCCCGAATTTCAGCGGACCATCAGATCGTGGAGGAGTTGCGAGGGGTTAATTCGCAGGTGCACAGAGGACCATTTCCATCGCACATCAGCGAATCGGGGTTGGCAAGTGCAAGAAACACATGCACGCTGAAATCGCGAGGTGCGATCCCCCGATTTGATCGGAGCCGTCGATCGCTGGAGGGACAAGTGGCACAAATCCGAAACATCAGAGTTTCAGCATTCAGGGTTTCCACCGGCAAGGGACTTGGCGTCGTGGATCCGCGATCCGCGAAATCCTGAGGTTGACGTGGCAGCGTGGGACCCAGAGGAGTAGTGGAATACAGGTGGCGCATTCACGTGGGATCGTCGTTTCAGTATTCGGGGATTTGAAATATAAGGGCTCGGCATCGCGAGTAGCGAAATCCCAAGGTTGACCGTTGACCATCGGGGATCGGGGTTTCGGTGTTTGATTGCATGAGGACAGTGCTGCAAGCCTCGCGACTTCGCGAGACCCGATCTCCCGATACGCGAAAGGAAGATTGCAGAGAAGACTGTGGGTGAGAGAACTCCCGAGGGAGTTGGAAGAGCTTGGACTCTTCGGGCCAGATAAAGAGAAGGTCCTGGTGGGCGACCATGCTCGCAGAGGGGCAGGTTAGCATCATGTAGGTAAATACCTCCCGCAGCTACCATAATATCAACAGAAAGGAAAGCTATTGCACATTTGAAGAAGGAAGGGTACACAAAACCATTCACTAATGCCTTTGGATCCAAAGGGGGAAGGGGAAGAAAAGGGGAGAAATGCTCATACTTCCATAAAGGATTCCATCCAGAATCTGCATGCATGCAGAAACAAATAGATCTAATGAATCAAATACTTCAGAAAACCAACCTTGTAGATCGCATCCCCGAGGGTGCCAAGAAGAAGAATCTAGAAGATCAGAATCCTAAGAAAGACAATTCTGGCCATGCCTTGATTTCCATCAAATCCTCTCCTGATGCTTGAATCATAGATTCAGGAGAATCACATCAAATGGCTACCACAAAAGCAATCTATTCTTCATAGGATGCATGCAAAGGTCTTATTCTGATGAGGGACAACTCTCCAGTCAAATTTACCGAGAAAGGAAGGATTGAACTCACCAATGGAAGCTTCAAGAATGTGTTGGACGTTCCCAAACTTTCTATCAACATTCTCTCCATGTCAGGGATGATTTTATGGATGGGAATTTATTTTAAAATGTAGAAACATTCGTGAATCTTATTAATCCTTCATATGCCTACTATAAAACGTTTGGTGATATTTTTGTAAAAATTTTCAAATTTATAAGGATTTTGTATAGTTTGTATAAAATTTTGGTGATTTTTAAGGTAAAATAATTTTATCCTATACATTTTGAGCGAATCATTTTTAGAATAACGAATATTTTTTGGCGAAAAAACATGGAAAATTAGCCCATGAGCGAAATTTAGCCCCTAAAATCATCCATGCTCCGTGTATCAGATGACGAATTCTAGCACTGGAAAGAAAGTCATATTCACACCAAATTAAATGGACATATATGACATGTAAACCAACTCCAATGTTGTTACCGGTGAGGTAAATCATCAAGCTAGATTGTATACATTTTCTGAATTTATTGAACTAGATTTTGCTTTACTGCTTACCCATGCTGATGAAAGTAGTAGGATATGGCATGAAAGATTTGGACATTTGGATTTCAGATATATGCAACAACTTAGTAAGAAAATATTGTTTGATGGTCTACCATACATCCATTTCTCCAAGGGAGTCTATGAGGGGTGTGTTCTTGGAAAGCACCCTTAAGAGAAATTCGACAAAGGAAAGACTCAGAGAGATTTTGCTCCTTTAGATTTGATCCATGGTGACCTCATGGGTCCTTTTCCACATCCATATATCAGAAAAGAGAGGTTTGTTCTCATTTTTTTAATGATTTCTCACGTTTTACATGGATTTACTTTATCAAACGAAAATCTGAGGTCTTTCAACACCTCAAATATTTCAAAGCTTTGGTTGAGACACAGTTCGGAAAGAAAATCAAATTCCTCTGAACTGATAACGGGAAAGAGTATGTCAATCATGATATCAAGAATATTTGTCATGAGGCAGGGATTCAGTGGTAGCACACAGTTCCCTATACTTCACAGCAAAATGGAGTTGTTGAGTGAAAAAACCAATCTCTAAAAGAGGTGGCATCTTGCATGCTACATGCAAATTCACTACCACAGAGAATATTGGTTGAAGCACTTAATTGTGCAACATATATTCAAAATATATATCTTAATATATATGTCAAGGATAATACCCCCTACGAGGCTTGGAGTGGCCTCAAATCAGAAGTGACCCACTTCTGTATTTTCGATTCACGTGCATGGGCCTGGATTCCCTCTAAAACGAGGAAGGCACTTGATCCACAGAGAACTGAGTGTATTTTTGTTGGATACCCCAACAATGTGAAGGGATACAGGCTTATTTATCTTTCCTCAAATCGGATCATCATTGAGCAAAGTGTCCAATTCAAGGAAAGTGTCTCGCATGTACCTCAATAGACACATCCAGACACCTTCATTCTTCCACATGTACAAGATAATGAGAATGCACATGCTAAATATTATTCAGATGAGAGTTCTGATTCAGAGCACTTAGATGATTCAGATACAGAGTCAGTATAGTCAAATGCATAGTCAAATCATATATATGTAGATGCCGAGCCAGAGCAGAGGCCCAAATGGGCACATATTACTCTTTAGGTTGCAGGGGATATTTTTGGTGATCTAAAGGATACTAGGAGGACTCAATATGATTTTGAGGAGCCTATTGTTGCAATCACTACCATTGAACCATTTCCCTCCAAGCATGTTTTCTTGGTTTAGTCTTCAGAACCACAGTTTTATGGCGAGGTTGTTGGAAATCCCTTTTCAGAGACCACCATGGAGGATGAGTACAACTCCCTCCTCAAGAACCTGACTTGGGATATGGTTACCCTTCATTCTAGGAGGAAAATTTTCATATGCATATGGGTCTATAAGACCAAGAGTGCAGTGGATGGACAGATTAGCAGATACAAATCCATGCTTGTTGCTAAAGGTTTTCAACAAGTGCATGGTATTGACTATGATGAGACCTTTGCTCCAGTAGCAAAGATGGATTCCATACGATTAGCACTTTCCATTGCAGAAACCAAGGGATGGGAAGTCCATTAGATGGATGTGAAGAATGCAATTCTTCATGGTGATATATCTAAGGAGATCTATATGGAGCAACCTTGGGGATTTATGCAGGACTCATCTTTGGTATGTCGACTAAAGAAGTCCCTTTATGGGCTCAAGTAGGCTCTGAGGGCATGGTATGCCAATATGGACTCCTACATGTTGTCATAGAACTTTGTATGCTGCAAATCATACCTGAATGTCTAAATGCTCAGGACAGCTAATTTACTTATACTCTTATTTCAATATGTTGATGATTTGTTTATCACTGGTTGCTCAACTTCAACGATTGTTGCAGTCAAGAGGATTCTACATGATAGGTTTTTTATTACAGACATGGTTCCGCTACACTTCTTCCATGGACTCGAGATCAGTCAGGATGCATCAGGCATCAAACTGTCTCAGGCCAAGTATGCATGAGATCTCCTTGAGAGATTTCACATGACAAACTACAATTTAGTTCTGACTCCTTTCCTTTCAGGAGTCAAACTTGAGGATGGAGGGGACACTCCACTAGTTGAAAGAAAACTATACAGACATCTAGTGAGGAGCTTGTTGTATCTCACACACTCCATACCAGACATCTCTTATGCAGTTGGTGCAGTTTCCAGGTTCATGCAGGAGTCGCATGAGCTACATTGGAAGGCTAAAAAGTGAATCCTTCAATACGTACAGGCCACCATCACCTTTGGGATTCATTATGCAGTAGAATCTACATTAGATCTCATTGGTCTTACTAATTCTAAATGGGATGGTGATAACACTGATTGCAAGTCCACATCTGGTTACTCACTTAGTCTTGGTTCCGGGCTTATATGTTGGTCAAGCAAGAAGCAAGCTGCTATTTCTCTTTCTTTAGTCGAGGAAGAGTATAGAGGGGTAGTTAACATAAACATTCAGGCTATGTGACTACAACATTTTCTCACTGAGTTGGACATTCAGTTTCATCGGTCGATCGCCATCTGGTGTGACAACCAGAGCACTCTGAAGTTCTGTAGAGTTCTAGTTCAAGGGAAACATACAAAGAACATTGAGATCTAAATTCACTACATATGAGAATTAGTAAATGAGGGAATCACTGACCTATAGTTCTATCCTTTAGAAGAAATAATAACAAACATATTCACCAAGACCTTCACTGAGCAAAAGTACCATTCTCTGCGAAGTCATCTTGGAGTGAAGGACACAGTTGCCTAGCAATTGTAGTTCTTATTTTTACATACATTGTACATTGGAAAGGGGGGGGGTTCCCATGATGTTTTCCCTCTTTCCTCACTTTATTTCAGTGTATCTTTTGTATTTGGGTACCTAACATGGCCTTGTTACTAGGACCCATTCTTTATTTTCACCATAGTGATGTTCATGTGGGGTGTTGGAGTTACTTCAAACACACCTATGATTTATTTTTCCTAAGGTTTTTCCTTGTTTATTAGTCATTATTAGTCATTATCCAGTCTCCTATATTTTAGAAGATAATATTCCACATGGAGAATATTCTCTTTAGTTGACACTTCAGTTTGACTAGTTGAGTTGAGTCTAGATGCTGCATTGGTTTTGTCACCATGCAACATTGGGATCATCACCATGCTAATGTGCATTGGCCTTGGTTTCATCACCAGACTGGCGCATTACCCTTGATTTCTTAATCTACTCCTCACTACACTCTGTTTCAGTCGGTTAATTGAAGATTGGTTGACTAGTTAAATCATCTAGGCGGCAGTTCACTCTCGTAACTTCCTGAGAGACTAGACTAGGTGCCAGTTCATTCCCATAACTGCTAGTGTGTGTCCAGATCAATATAGACCACCACTATGGCACATTGGTTCTCCTCTAGTGCACTTTTATTGATTTATACAGTGTATATCATGTGTAAATTATTCATTTCTTTCTCTCTTGCTTCTTCTTTCTCAATTTATCTCTGCAAATGTGTGTGATATTTTCTATCTAGATATATTCTATGCAGGTTCAAAACATTTACATGGTATCATATTTGACGGAATGGAAAGCAAAATCTACACCAAATTTTTTTGTAGGTACAAAAGATTGAAGACAACGAAAAGATGGATTTCCCAAAAGAATTCATTCTTACACCTTACAATTACTTTGCATGGAAGGAGATAATAACGATTCATCTCTGAACTAGAGGATTTTACAGGTTAAACTTGAATACAGACACAGAACCAACATCATCCATAGAAAAAACGAACTATTTAAATCGAATGGATGAAGCATTCAGAACAATTTGCAGTCTTATTTCTCCTTATCTCATTTTTCACATATCTTCTTGTAAAACCCCTAATGAAGCCTGGACTACCTTGGAAGGGATATTTGGAAAACAGGATGAAATCAAGGGACACATGATTGAGGTGGAGTTTCTCGCATTGGATCCAAAAAGCTTCGACAATATCTAATATTTGTTTACAAAATTCAAAGATTTACTGTTGCAACTCAAAGCTTGTGGGGTTGATAAATCTAAGGAGGAGAAACACATGGTTCTCACCATTCTCTAAAAACTTGGTCCTAAATTCTCTGTGTTCATGTCCACATTCCATTCAGTCAAAGTCACCTCTGGAGCCACCTAGAAGATGCCTTCTCTTGAGGACTTTATTGAATCCATGACACAAGAGAAAACCAAGCTCATCAACATGGGAAAAATCAAAGGCCCAGAGGCACATGCACTTATTGTGCAAGATGGAAGCTATCAATATAAAAAATCTAAATATAAAGACAAAAGGAAATCTCATGCACATACAAAGAAGGAAGGGTACACAAAACCCTTTACCGATGCCTCTGGATTCAAAGGGGGAAAGGGAAGAAAAGGGGAGAAATGCTCATACTTCCATAAAGGATTCCATCCAGAATGTGCATGCATGCAGAAACAAATAGATATAATGAATAAAATACTTCAGAAAAACAACCTTGGAGATCGCATCCTCGAGGGTACCAAGAAGAAGAAGCTAGAAGATAAGAATCCCAAGAAAGGAAATTCTATCCATGCCTTGATTGCCATCAACTCCTCTCCTGATGCTTGGATCGTATATTCAGGAGAATCACATCACATGGCTTCCAAAAAAGAATTTTATTCTTCATTGGATGCATGCAAAGGTCCTCTTATTCTTATCGGGGACAACTCTCCATTCGAAGTCACTAACAAAGGAAGGATTGAAGTCACCAAAGGGAGCTTCGAGAATGTGCTGCACATTCCCAAACTTTCTGTCAACCTTCTCTCCATGTATAAGATGACAAATTCTGGCACCGGAAATAAATTCATATTCACACCAAATGTAGTGGACATCTATGACATGCAAACTAACTTATGGGTTGCTACCGGTGAGGTAAATAATCAATCTAGAGTGTGTACATTTTCTAAATTTATTGAACTAGATTTTTCTTTACTGCTTACCCATGCTGATGAAAGTAGTAGGGTATGGCACGAAAGGTTTGGAAATTTGAATTTCATATATATGCAACATATTAGCAATAAAATATTGGTTGATGGTCTACCAAACATCCATTTATCCAAGGGAGTCTTTGAGGGATGTGTTCTTGGAAAACACCCTCAAGAGAAATTCGACAAAGAAAAGACTTAGAGAGCTTACACTCCTTTAGATCTAATCCATAGTGACCTTATGGATCCTTTTTTGCATCCATATATTAGAAAAGCAAGGTTTGTTCTCATTTTTGTTGATGATTTCTCACGTTTTACATTGATTTTCTTTCTTTTGAAAAAATCTGAGGTCTTTCAACACCTCAAAGATTTCAAAGCTCTGGTTGAGACACAGTCCGGAAAGAAAACCAAAGTCCTCCGAAATGATAATGGGGGAGAGTATGTCAATCATGAGATCCAAAATATTTTTCATGAGGTAGGGGTTCAGTTGAAGCACACAGTTCCCTATACTCTACAGCAAAACAGATTTGTTGAGCGGAAAAAACGATCTCTAAAAGAGATAACATCTTGCATGCTACATGCAAAGTGACTACCACAATGACTATGGGTCGAAGAATTTAATTGTGAAACATACATCCAAAACATATCTTGTTATAGATCTGTCAAGGATAAGATCCCCTACGAGGCTTGGAGTGGCCTAAAACCAGAAGTGACCCACTTTCATATTTTTGGTTCACGTGCATGGGCCCAGATTCCCTTTGAAAAGAGGAAGGCACTTGATCCACATAGAACTGAGTGTATTTTTTTTGGATACCCTGACTGTGTGAAGGGATACAAACTTATTGATCTCTCCTCTCACCGACTCATCATTGAGTGAAGTTTCCAATTCGAGGAAAGTGTCTCGCATGTACCTCAGCAGCCGCATGCAAACACCTTCATGCTTCCACATGTCCGATACGATGAGCATGCATAAGTCATCTCTGCTTCAGATGAGAGTCATGATTCATAGGACTCAGATGGTTTAGATATAGATTCAGTATAGTCATATGTAGAGTCAGAGAATCCAGATGCAGATGCAGAACCAGAGAAGAGGCCCAAATGGATACAAACTACTCTTCAGGATGTAGGGGGTCTTTTTGATGATCTAGCCGATACTAGGAGGACTCGATCTGATTTCGAGGATCCTCCTCTTGCACTCACTACCACTGAACCATTTCCCTCCAGGCATGTTTTCTTGGTTTAGTCTTCAGATCCATAGTCTTATGTTGAGGCTACTGGAAATCCCTTTTGGGAATTCACCATGCAGGAGGAGTACAACTCCCTCCTCAAGCACCAAACTTGGGATCTAGTTCCCCTTCCTACTAGGAGGAAATTTGTTAGATGCAGATGGGTCTACAGGACCAAGAGTGAAGTGGATGGACAAATTAGCAGATACAAATCCAGGATTGTTGCCAAAGGATTTAAGCAGGTGCATGGTATTGACTATGATGAGACCTTCAATCCATTAGTGAAGATGGATTCCATATGATTGGCACTTGCCATTGCAACAACCAAGGGATGGGAAGTCCATAAGATGGACATGAAAAATGCATTTCTTCAAGGTGATCTCTCTTAAAATATCTATATGGAGCAACCCCATGGATTTTTGCAGGACTCGTCTTTGGTCTGTTGACCTCTTGCACTCACTACCACTAAACCATTTCCCTCTAGGCATGTTTTCTTGGTTCATTCTTCAGATCCACATTCTTATGGTGAGGATACTAGAAATCCCTTTTGGGAATCCACCATGTAGGAAGAGTACAACTCCCTCCTCGAGAACCAAACTTGGGATCTAGTTCCCCTTCCTTCTAGGAGGAAACTTGTTATATGTAGATGGGTCTAGAGGACCAAGAGTCCAATAGATGGACAAATAAGCAAATACAAATCCAGGCTTGTTTCCAAAGGATAAGCAGGTGCATGGTATTGACTATGATGAGACCTTCACTCTAGTAGTGAAGATGGATTCCATACAATTGGCACTTGCCATTGCGGCAGCCAAGGGATGGGAAGTCCATAAGATGGACATGAAAAATGCATTTCTTTAGGGTGATCTCTCTGAGGAGATCTATATGGAGTAGCCCCACGGATTTTTGCAGGACTCATCTTTGGTCTGTCGATTGAAGAAGTCCATTTATGGCCTCAAGTAAGCTTCGAGGGCATGGTATGCCAAGATGGACTCCTACCTGTTGTCACAGAATTTTTTACATTGTAAATTAGAATTGAATGTCTACATGCTCAGGATGACTGATTCACTTCTACTCTTAGTTCTGTATGTTGATGATTTGTTGATCACTAGTCTCTTGAATTCAATGATTGTTGTAGTCAATAGGATTCTACATGAAAGGTTTTTGATGACGTACATGGGTCTACTACACTTCTTCCTTGGACATAAAACTGTCTCAGGCCAAGTATGCATAAGATCTCCTTAAGAGATTTCACATGACAAGCTGCAATTCTGCTCCGACTCCTTTCCTATCAGGAGTCAAACTTGAGAATGGAGGGGACACTCCAATAGTTGAAAACACATTGTATAGACAACTAGTGGGGAGCTTGTTGTATCTCACACACTCTAGACCAAACCTCTCCTATGTAGTTGGTGCAATTTCCAGGTTCATGCAGGAGCCACATGAGCTACATTAGAAGGCAACAAAGTGTATCCTTCAATACGTATAGAGCACCATCACCTTTGGGATTCATTATGCAGTATACTCTACATTATATCTCATCAAGTTTATTGATTCTGACTAGGCTGTGATAGCATTGATTGCAAGTCCACATATGGTTACTCACTCAGTCTTGGTTCCTGGCCTATCCGTTGGTCGAGAAATAAGTAAGCTTCTATTTCTATTTTTCTTCAGTTGAGGCAGAGTACAGAGGGGTAGTTAATATAACCATTTAGGCTATGTGGCTACAAAATTTTCTCACTAAGTTGGGCATTCAATTTCATTTGTCGATCGTCATCTGGTGTGACAACCATAACACTCTGAAGTTCTGCAGAGATGCAGTTTAGAGGAAGCAGGCGAATCATATTAAGATCCATAGGCACTACATCAGGGACTTAGTACACGAGGGGATCATCACCCTACAGTTCTGTCCTTCAGCAAAAATCTTCACCAAGACCTTCACTGAGTAGAAGTTCCATTCTTTGTGAAGTTGTCTTGGAGTGAAGGACACAGTTTCCTAGCAATTGTATTTCTTCTTT
>JASDQU010735964.1:220546-247120 GCA_032191745.1 Picea mariana | reverse complement strand
GGGGGGGGGGGGGGGGTTCCCATGAGGTTTTCCCTCTTTCCTCACTTTATTTCAGTGTATCTTTTGTATTTAGGTACCTAACATGGCCTCATTGTCGAGACCCATTCTTTATTCTCACCATAGTAATGTTCAGAGGGGGTGTTGGAGTTACTTTACACACACCTAGGATTTATTTTTCCTAAGGTTTTTCCTTGTTTATTAGTCATTATTAGTCATTATCTAGTCATAATTCAAGGATTTACTATCGCAACTCAAAGCTTGCAAGGTTGATAAATCTAAGGAGGAAAAAAAATGGTTCTCACCATTCTCTCCAAAAGTGGTCCTGAATTCTCTGTGTTCATTTCCATATTCCATTCATTCAAATTCACCTCTAGATCCACCTAGAAGATGCCTTATCTTGGGGACTTTATTAAATCCCTAACATAAGAGAAAACTAAGCTTTTCAACATGGGAAAAATCAAAGGCCCAAAGGTGCATGCACTGTGCAATATGGAAGACATCAATATCAGAAATATAAAGATAAACACAAAAGGAAAGCTCATGCACATCCGGAGAAGGAAGGGTACACAAAACCCTTCATCGATGCCTCTGGATCCAAAAGGGGAAAGGGAAGAAAAGGGGAGAAATTCTCATACCGCATAAAGGATTCCATCCAGAATATGCATGCATGCAGAAACAAATATATCCAATTACTCAAATACTTCAACAAAAAAACCTTGGAGATCACATCCCCGAGGGTGCCAAGAAGAAGAAGCCAGAAGATCAGAATCCCAAGAAAGAAAATTATAGCCATGAATTGATTGCCATCAACTCCTCTCCCAATGTTTGGATTGTAGATTAAGGAGCATCACATCACATGGATTCCACAAAAGTAGTTTATTCTTCATTGGATGCATGCAAAGGTCCTTCGATTCTTATGGGGGACAACTCTCCAGTCGAAGTCACTGACAAAGGAAGGATTGAACTCACCAATAGAAGCTTTGAGAATGTACAACACGTTCCCAAACTTTCCATCAACCTTCTCTCTGTGTATCAGATGATGAATTCCGACACTAAAAATAAATTCATATTCACACCAAACGCAGTGGACATCTATGACATGCAAACCAACTCCATGGTTGCTACTAGTGAGGTAAATAATCAATCTAGATTCTATATATTTTATTAATTTATTGAACTAGATTTTGCTTTACTGCTTACCCATGCTGATGAAAGTAGTAGGATATGGAACAAAAGGTTTAGACATTTGAATTATATATATATGCAACAAATTAGCAAGCAAATATTGGTTGATGGTCTACCAGACATTCATTACTCCAAGGTAGTATGTGAGGGATGTGTTCTTGCAAAACACACTCAAGAGAAATTTGACAAAGGAAAGACTCCGAGAGCTTCCGCTAGTTTAGATCTGATCCATAGTGACCTCATGGGTCCTTTTCTGCATCCATATATCAACAAGTCAAGTTTTTTTCTCATTTTTGTTGATGGTTTCTCATGTTTTACATGGATTTACTTTCTCAGGAAAAAATCCTAGGTCTTTCAACACCTCAAAGATTTTAAAGCCCTGGTTGAGACACAATCCAAAAATAAAATCAAATTCCTCTGAAATGATAATGGGGGAGAGTATGTCAATCATTAGATCGAGGATATTTGTCATGAGGCAGGGATTCAGTTGCAGCACACAATTCCCTATACTCTACAACAAAATGAAGTTGCTGAGTGGAAAAACCGATCTCTAAAAGAGATGGCATCTTGCATGCTACATGCAAATTCACTACCATAGAGACTATGGGCTGAAGCACTTAATTGTGCAACATACATCCAAAAAATATCTCCCCATGTATATTTCAAGTATAAGACCCCCTACGAGGCTTGGAGTGGCCTCAAACCGGAAGTGACCCACTTTCATATTTTTGGTTCACGTGCATGGGCCCAGATTCCCTCTGAAAAGAGGAAGGCACTTGATCCATAGAGAACTAAGTGTGTTTTTTTTGGATACCCCAATGGTGTGAAGGGCTATAGACTTATTCATATTTCCTTGGACCAACTCATCATTGAGCGAAGTGTCCAATTCAAGGAAAGTGTCTCGCATGTACCTCAGAAGCCGCATGCAGACACCTTCATTCTTCCACTGTCTGAGACAATGAGAATGCACATGCTGACTCTTCTTCAGATGAGATTTATGATTCATAGGACTCAGATGATTCAGATATAGAGTCCATACAGTCAAATGAAGAGTCAAAGCATCTAGATGCAAATGTAGAGCCAGAGCAGAGGCCCAAATGGGCACAAACTACTCTTTACAATGTAGGTGATCTTGTTGGTGATCCAGCCGATACTAGGAGGACTCGATATGATTTTGAGGAGCCTCTTGTTTCACTCACTACCATTGAACCATTTCCCTCCAGGCATGTTTTCTTGGTTTTGTGTTCAGATCCATAGTCTTATGGCAAGGCTACTTGAAATCCCTTTTTGGAATCCGCCATGTAGGAGGAGTGAAAATCCCTCCTTGAGAACCAGAATTGGGATCTGGTTCCCCTTCCTTATTGGAGGAAACTTGTTAGATGCAAATGGGTCTACAGAACCAAGAGTGCAATAGATGGAAAGATTAGTATATACAAATCCAGGCTTGTTGCTAAAGGCTTTCCGCAGGTGCCTGTTATTTACTATGATGAGACCTTCACCCCAGTAGTGAGGATGGATTTCATATGATTGGCACTTGCCATTACAACAACCAAAGAATGGGAAGTCCATTAGATGGATGTGAATAATGCATTTCTTCAGGGTGATCCCTCTAAGGAGATCTATATGGAGCAGCCCCATGTATTTATATAGGAATCATATTTGGTCTATTGACTGAAGAAGACCCTTTATGGCCTTAATGAGGCTCTGAGCGCATGGTATGCCATGATGGAATCCTACCTGTTTTCACAGAACTTTGTACATTGTAAGTCAGACTAGGATGTCTACATGCTCAGGGCGACTGATTCACTTATAATTTTATTTCTGTATGTTGATGATTTTTTGATCATCGGTTGCTCAACTTAAATGATTGTTGTAGTCAAGAGGATTCTACATGATAGGTTTTTGATGACGTACTATTGACAGGCAAAATTAACATGCCGTCAACTAGAAGAAAAGTTTGGTCAGGGGTTGTCCAAGTAACCCAAGCTGTTTGGTGAAACCTATTTTGACGAGTTTAATGGATCTATTAGCCAATCTAAGATCCTAGAGTAAAGAAAAGGAATAACTAACTAATGTTAAATAATAATATATACATAAAATCTATTATAATTATATGTATGAGTGTATTAGAATAGAAAAGGAAAACATAAAAATATCGCTTATGAACAGAATTTACAAGTTGTAAGTTTTACTGGAAACTTATGAAATCAATGTAAAAATAATTTTTTTACAGAAGCAGATAAAGAAAGCACATTTGAATATTTTCTAATTTCTAATTAAGAATCTAACAAAACTTGAATTAACTAAGCTATGAAACATAGATGTACATATAGTCAAAGATGACCTAAACTTTATGGTTTCGCTAATACATAAAATGACATAAATTAGAAAGAAAGAAGCTAACCTGATATTTGTTCATTAAATGTGTCCATGCCTCTGTATGAATAAAGAACATCCAGCTGCCACGCCTACGAGATAAATCTGCAATAGACTTTATACTGAAACCTTTCTGAATAAATTCACAAAATTGTATTAGCAGTTGGGATTTGAGAACGAAAAGGGAACACATATTAATTCTGTGATATTATGATTGCAAATGATTACATTCAGAGAAATCTATGTGCAATACATTCATCTCATGTTTCAACAAAACATCAAAGAGAAATCATGATATTCAAATTGAAAAGGTGATCACAGTCTCAATATCTGGAACAACAAATCATGATCGATATTTATAACATGAATGTCCTGAAACATAACATATCATTGAGTCTAAAGCTACAAGACATAATAATATACTAGGATTAAATAAAACAAAACATTAATGAAACACCATTAACAAAGGACTAAATCCAAAATGTTGTACGTTGTTCCATTAAGTCTTGAAAAATCATTCGTCCATCTTTTGTTCCAAGACAAGATGCCTTTCATTTACAAAATGCAGGGTTTCTAAAGAGACTTTTTTTTTTTAAATCTCATCTTCCTGTCTCTTAGGATAGGATCAGATTACATGAGATCATAATATTACAAACATATAGGGCCTACAACCACTCATAACTGACTTTTTTTCTTTTCAAAAATTAATAAAAGTTTTTTACAAAATAAACATAAAATGAATACTAATCATCTAAATGCAAAGTCGGACATGTTTCCCCTTAGATGATCAGCATGAAGATCTACCATATCCTGAAAATGAAACAGGAATAAGTCAAATAAATTATTAACAACTAATTACTAATTTTTATTTAAAAATGACTTGAATTCAAAGTAATTTTTAGAAAAAGATAAGCTACAGGTTTTCGTAGCTAGCTACGGGTTTTTGTAGCTAGTCTAAAATAGTTAATAATATAATAATGACAAAAAATAAAAATGAAATCTTTTATTTTTTAAAACATAATCAAAACAAAACAACTATTTACTATTCCAACAATTTTCCAAAGAGACACCTAATAAATCCGAATTTATAACAGTGAAAATGGTTGAGTTTTTAATGGTCACATTATCTAGCCTGCTTAATCTTCTTGTTTGCCAAATTTAAAACTGCATTACTCTATTCCTTATGCCTGTGGTTTTTCTTGACAATTGGTTTGTGAAAAATATCAGGAATTGGATTAACAGTAGGGGCATGAGAAAACTATCCTTTATCACATCTAAAAACCTCCTCCAATGACTTTCTAGGCATGAAAACAGATTGTGGCTTTTTGCCCAGTGGGTTCTGAATAGCAACACAAGTTTGACATGTGGTAGCATGGTATTCTTCTGGATCAACACACAAGCCTTTGATAGTAGGGTTTAGCTTCTGTTTATGATAGATATCAGTCGTTTGCTGTATATCTTCACATCCACATAGAGGAAAAGGGGAAAAAGAAAACTCAGGCAAAACAAATTTTCTGATAAAATGCAGTCCAGAAAATGAAACATACCTCCAAAATACATTTATTTCTGAAGAATGTGATTGTTGTGAAGGTAAATGGCCCCATTTCTGAAATGGGTCTTAAAGGGTTTGAACTAATTCGTAACGGTTTGCTCAGGATCTCTCCTGCAAAAACATGTCTCTGGCATGTAATTGTAGTTTATTTGGTTGGATTCACATCACCGTGAGATAACAATGCTTGATGGCCATTTGGCTCCAATGAACAACATGAGCCATTAAAAATATGACTAGATTGTAATAGGGGCGACTCAAGATAGCTCTGGGTTTAGATGACAAGGGTAATAGGAACAAATCTGAGCGAATAAAATGGAAAGAAACCAAGCAAAACCCCTGCGCAATCATAGTATAAAGCTCAAGGTTTCGGTCATGAATTTTGAGCACTCCTAGTAATGAAAACCTCGCATACATGGCATGACAAAAACCCTCAAACCATAATGAAATCTCATTAATTTACTCTGCCAGCAAAAGGGTTAAGTACATGGTATAATACTTGTGCATTAATTCCCATGTCTAGAAATGACTATAGTTGATTTGCCAAGGGTTTAAAATATATAAACATGTTTATAATTCAAATGAAAAACAACACAAGTATCATATCAACATTCAAAATAATCAAAGGAAAGTCATTCAAGTGTTAAATATGGAGTAGATACAAGCACAATGACCCTTTAAAAAGATGCTTTGAATAGGGATATAATACGAAAATAAGTTTCCATGTTTGATTCATGCTTTCAGTCATGAATCAAACATGGAATAAAACAAACACACAAATCTTTAATCGATTAATGAATAACTATACTAATCCAGTAATCGTCTAAAAAGATAATTTTTACAAGAATGAGGTGTAGGCAACTATGGAGAATGTAATTTCTTGTTCACATATCGAAATCGTGTGGGGCTGCCAACAATGGTGACTTACTGGGCGAAGCAGTTATCTCTGCATCACCAAAATTTCATGTTAGGATGAATCAGAAAAATAAAGATTTGAGAATCAATTGAAAACACATTAAGCATGAAAAACTCAGGGGATAACATAGTCCAGCATCAAATGTGTTTCCATCAAAAGTGTAATCTGGTATCATATCTAGATTTCGAGAGGAACGATGTTTATGCAACTGACTTCAATACTATTGACATAGCCACTGTTGCCAGCAGGCGTCCATATCCTCGGTAGGGATGTCATTTAACCCACTCTAACACCTCTATCCTATCCAAAAGTCGTCTATTCATGATGAATAACATCTTTGTTCATGTATTAATTTTAAGGGGCCTACCTAATAATTTTCTTGAACCTGGAATTGCTTCGTTGCCAGCTGGCCTGTTTAGTACCCTGACAAAGTTTCCTTGGTATCATGGATGCATTTACACGCTACTAGAAGACATGTTCACTGTCTCGGGGGGTTTACAAAACACTTCCCACACCTTTCAGTGCTTTCAACTCTCTATAATTAATTTACAAATTTGCAAAAACTTTATGATATTCAAGAGAGTGGGGAGATACTGAAAATTTTAGATTTTATCAAACATAAATTGTTCTTATATAATTCATCTTTTTTCTTAAAATGATACTTATCATGATCTGGACCCTTAGATTCCTGTTAAGAAACCATCTTAAGGACAGGACGGTATAATTGAGTTGTTTTTTTAAAAATAGGGACAATGTTAAGAGTTTATTAATGATAATTGTTATCCTCTGGAGATTTTGAAAAGAAACCATCAACACTATTTTGAGTAGGAACTTTCTTCTGCTAATTTTGAGTTTAACAATTTGCAGCATGATGTTTTGAAAAGTAGTCAATTGTTGCTCTTGGATTAAAATTCTGATTTTCCTTCCACAAATGAAATGGTGACACAGACATAATTTTTCAGAAACAAACCAAAAACAAGCAAAATGAAAAGAACCAAAATGAAGAACAAAAAGAAACTAAAAAATATTTACAAGAGGGTGGATCTGAAATCATCACGTAAAATACCTCTTGAGGGACTAAAAAAATAGAAAAATCCTCATTAATATGAATGCAGTCCTACTCGTGGCACCTTGGGTTAGGGTTGAATTTACAGTTCAGATTTAATTATCCCTTTACTTTTCATTTAAAAAAATTTCATGATGATACTATGTTTTTGCACAGAGATACTCATCGAGAAGTAGAGAGAAAAATATATAAAGTGGACTTCCCTGATAATAGTCAGATTATGGTTCTCTTGTTGCACCCACTTGTGTTCTTTAATTGCATTATTACAAAGAGAAACAGTGAGAAATAAAACTAAAATAAAACCTACTCCTAAACCCACCCTAACTATTAAACAAATCAAAATACTACGTGAAGTCATGCTTCCAATGTAGCCATCGGAGTAACTCCAATCTTGCAATGGAAACAAAATCACAAAATACTAGCAAGAATGGTAGTATATCAAAAAATGACAAAAATATATCATACTTACCTTTATCATCATCATTTAAAAACAAGGCAAGAATGATCTTACCATTCCCTTGAACATTTTTTTGTATGAATCCTCCATCCATTCTGTAATTTTGTCATTATATGGGTTACAAAAATACGAAAAAATGAGATTGTGAAGTTTGTGAGAGTTATGGGGACTTGAGATAACCCTCGGTCCTACCAAAAATATTCCTTTCCTTCCATGTTTTCTCCATACGAAGGATATAAAATGAGTGTGTTAAAGTTGCCTACTTGATCTCTAAATAAAAGGAAGATAATCTTACCATTCCCTGGAAACTTTTCGAGATATGAATACTCCAACCAATCTGCAATCCTATCATAATACATGCAATTACTGACATGGTATTGTTTGAAAGAATTCACATGCGATAAATATTCCTGATGAGAATAAAGTATTAGACTATCAAGGAAAGAATCTTGTAAAAAGGTCAGATCAAGATGGCAAGAACTTATTGTGATTCTCGATCGGAAAAGAAGTGTCTCATTCTCTTGAAACTTTCCATTGAGCTTACATATTTCAAGGTTAACTATTTGAGGTGAACAAAATGGAACAACCAACATTTTTGAATAATCATCATTGGTAGTAATATTTAGCCGATTATACTTTTCAACCTCAAATAATTGATCATGGAAAAATTTAGATCCTTCTCGAAACACAAATTGAGATGAATTGATGGAAGATGCATTTTGGGACTCTGCAAATCATTTCTTGATTTACCCACAGACAATTGATGAGAATAAAAATTAATATGTTCATGGGAGTAATTATTTCCCTCTTTATCTTCTATTCGATAAACTCTTTGTACCTGATTATATAATGTTGAATTCTCTCCAAGGTAATATGGAACATGCAATTGCACAACATTAGGATAAAAAATATCAGGGTACAAGGAATAATATGTAGAAGAATTAAGGAGACAAAATGCATCTCTTGAAATGATAGGTATATGTGTTTCGAAATCTGGTTTTGTTCCCCCTCCTTGTATAAACTGATCAACCTCTATTGTATTCTCTTTTAAAGAATACGAGATAGTTTCTAAAGGACAATTTGGTTCATTGTGCAAGGGAAAATTTGAGAGCAAATCACTAGAGATAGAAGATTGATTAATATTCTACCTAATGATTTTGTCTCCCACTGATTGATCATGGATTTGTTCAACTAAATTAGGGGAAGTTTTATGGTCCACATGATTATCAGCTTCACATTCGACCTATTTTACTTTAGAAACAATTATAAAATCTATGAGAGTGTGAAAACTGTTATCTTTTAAAGTTAAGGTTCCTTCTTCAACAGGAGGAGACATCATTGACAAAGAATGATTAGAGGTGACAATTGCATGTTGTAAAAGATGATGTTGCTCATGATTTTCCAAAATGAAAGAAGTTGACAAAAATTGTGGTTCTTCAAAATCTTCAAGATCAGCATCAAAATTTGAACCATATTGAGATTGAGTGTTACTGCTCAATTCAGATTGGTTAACCATTAATTGATCTTGCTTGTCTCAGAGAAAAATGAGATATTCAAACCACTTATTAATAAGCGACATTTCTTTCAAAGGGAATCTAGTACAAACATGAATAAACCTAATTGCAAAATCATTGAATGATTCACCATTTTCTTTCCTTAACCAACTTAATTCTTCACTTAATTCATCATAATCATAGTTGTTAAAATCTGATAAAAACTCAATTACAAACTTAGACAAAGAATGAATAGAATTAGCTCAAAAAGATTCAAACCAAATTTTAACTCGACCTTGGAAAGTGAGAGTGAACAATCTACATGTAACATTAGGATCAATGATATTATGTCTTAAACATTTATAAAAAAAATTGGAAATATGGTCTACTGCAGATGTCTTCCCTTCACCATCAAGGGTTATTTTTGAAAAGAGTTTAGTTGTCTTGTTGGTAATAACTGGTAATGAGACATTGAAAGCATGTTCCAACACAGTGATTTGGGGAGCCATGGGGAATTAAATACATTCAAAACAAAGACTCCTACAAGGCCATCTTATGAGTCTGGCCTACCTTCTAGTGCATTTCAAGATGACAAAGAAGAAATGTTTATAAATCTGGAATTATGACAGGCTGAGGGGTAAAACATTTAATCATTAAATTTACCTCGGCCCTCCTTCTAGCGCTATTTGTTGACGGGTGAAATTGACAAGCCATCAACTGGAAGAACAAGTCTGGTTTGGGGTTGTCAAAGTAACCCAAGTTGTTTGGTGTAACTTGTTCTGACGGGTTTAATGGCTCTGTTAGCCAATCTAAGATCCTAGAGTAAAGAAAAGGAATAACTAACTAATGTTAAATAATAATATATACATAACCTCTAATATAATTATATGTATAAGTGTATTAGAATAGAAAAGAAAAACATGAAAATATCACTTATGAACAGAATTTACAAGTTGTAAGTTTTACTGGAAACTTACGAAATCAATGTAAAAATAATTGTTTTACAGAAGAAGATAAAGAAAGCACATTTGAATATTTTCTATTTTCTAATTAAGAATCTAACAAAACTTGAATTAACTAAGTTATGAAACACATATGTACAAATAGTCAAAGCTTATCTAAACTTTTGGTTTTGCTTATACATAAAATGACAAAAATTAGAAAGAAGGCATCTAACCTGATATTAGTTCATTAAATTTGTCCATGCCTCTGTATGAATAAAGAAAATCCAGTTGCCACACCTACGAGATAAATCTGCAATGGACTTTATACTAAAACCTTTTTGAATAAATTCACAAAAAAGTATTTGCAATCGGGATTTGAGAACGAAAAGGGAACACATATTAATTATGTGATCTTATGATTGTAAATGATTACATTAAGAGAAATCTATGTGTAATACATTCATCTCATGTTTCAATAAAACATCAAAGAGAAATCATGATATTCAAATTGAAAAGATGATCACAGTCTCAATATCTGGAAAACAAATCATGAACAATATTTATAACATGAATGTCCTGAAACATAACATATCGTTGATTATAAAGCTACAAGAAATATTAATATATCAGGATTAAATAAAACAAAACATTAATGAAACACCATTAGCAAAGGACTAAATCCAAATTGTTGTACGTTGTTCCATTAAGTCTTGAAAAATCATTAGTCCATCTTTTGTTCCAGGCCAAGATGCCTTTCATTTACAAAACGGAGGGTTTTTAAAGAGTCCTTTTTTTGAAATCTCATCTTTCTATCTCTTAGGATAGGATCAAATCCCATGAGATCAGAATATTAAAAACATAGAGGGACTACAACCACTCATCACTGACTTGTTTTCTTTTCAAAAATTAATAAACATTTTTTATAAAATAAACATAAAAGAAATACTAATCATCTAAATGAAAAGTCGGACATGTTTCCCCTTAGATGATCAGCATGCAGATCTACCATATCCTAAAAATGAAACAGGAATAAGTTAGATAAATTATTAACAACCAATTACTATTTTTTACTTAAAAATGACTTGAATTCAAAATAATTTTTAGAAAAAGATAAGCTACAGGTTTTTGTAGCTAGTCTAAAATAGTAAAAAAAAAAAAATAACAAAAGAAAAAAAATGAAATCTTTTATTTTTTAAAACATAATCAAAACAAAACAACTATTTACTATTCCAGCAATTTTCCAAAGAGACACCTAATAAATCCGAATTTATAATAGTGAAATTGGTTGAGTTTTTAATGGTCATATTATCCAGCCTACTTAATCTTCTTGTTTGCCAAATTTAAAACTGAATTACTCTGTTCCTTATGCCTGTGGTTTTTCTTGACAATTGGTTTGTGAACAATATTGGGAATTGGCTTAATAGTAGGGGCATGAGAAAACTTTCCTTTATCACATCTAAAAACCTCATCCAATGACTTTCTAGGCATGAAAATAGATCGTGGCTTTTTGCCCAGTGGGTTCCGAATAGAAACAAAAGTTTGATCTGAGGTAGCATGGTATTCTTGTGGATAAACACACAGGCCTTTGATAGAATGGTTTAGCTTCTATTTATGATAGATTTCAGCCATTTTCTACATATCTTCACACCCATAGAGAGGAAAAGGAGAAAAAGAAAACTCAGGCAAAACAAATTTTCTGACAAAATGCATTCCAGAAAATGAAACATACCTCCAAATTGCATTCGTTTCTGAAGAATCTTCCCACTATGAAGGTAAATGGCCCCATTTCCGAAATGGGTCTTAAAGGGTTTGGACTAATTCATAACGGTTTTCTTAGGATCACTCCCGCAAAAACGTGTCCTTGGCATGCAATTACGGTTTATTTGGTTGGATTCACATCACCGTGAGATAGCAATGCCTGATGGTCATTGGGCTCCAATGAACAACAGGGACCATTAAAAATATGAATGGACTGTAACAGGGGTGACTCAAGATATCTTTGGGTTTAGATGGCAAGGGTAATAGGAACAAATCTGAGTGAATAAAATGGAAAGAAACCAAGCAAAACCCTTGCGCAATCATAGTATAAAGCTCAAGGTTTCGATCATGAAGTTTGAGCACTCCTGGTAATGAAAACCTCACGTACAGGGCATGAAAAAAACATTCAAACCATAATGAAAGCTCATTAATTTACTCTTCCAACAAAAGGGTTAAGTATAGGGTATAATACTTGTGCATTAATTCCCATGTCTAGCAATGACTATAGTTGATTTGCCAAGGGTTTAAAATATATAAACTTGTTTATAATTCACATGAAAAACAACAGAATTATCATATCAACATTCAAAATAATCAAAGGAAAGTCATTCAAGTGTTAAATATAGAGTAGATACAAGCACAATGACCCTTTAAAAAGATGCTTTGAATAGGGATATAATACGAAACTAAGTTTCCATGTTTTATTCATGCTTTCAGTCATGAATCAAACATGGAATAAAACAAACACGCAAATCTTTAATCGATTAATGAATAACTATACTAATCCAGTAATCATCTAAAAAGATAATTTTTACAAGAATGAGGTGTAGGTAGCTATGGAGAATGTAATTTCCTATTCATGTAACGAAATCATGTGGGGATGCCAACAAGTACATGGGTTTGCTACACTTCTTCCTTGGACTAGAGATCGGTTAGTATGCATCAGACATCAAATTGTCTTGGGCCAATTATGCACGATATCTCCTTGGGAGATTTCACATGATAGACTGCAAGTATTTTCCAACTCCTTTCCTATCAGGAGTCAAACTTGAGGATGGAGGGGACACTCCAATGGTTGAAAACACACTGTATAGACAACTAGTGGGGAGCTTGTTGTATCTCACACACTCCAGACCAGACCTCTCCTATGCAGTTGGCGTAGTTTCTAGGTTCATGCAAGAGACACATGAGCTACATTGGAAGGCTACAAAGTGTATCCTTCGATACTCAGAGGAAATCATCACCTTTTGGATTCATTATGCAATAGACTCTACATTAGATCTCATCGGGTTTACTGATTTTGACTAGGTTGGTGATAACATTGATCGTAATTCCACATCTCATTACTCACTCAGTCTTGGTTCCGAGCCTATCTATTGGTTAATCAAGAAGAAGGATTCTATTTCTCTTTCTTCCGTTGAGGACGAGTATAGAGGGGTATTTAACATAACCATTCAGGCTATGTGGCTACGACATTTTTTCACTGAGTTGGGCATTCAGTTTCATTGGTCGATTGTCATCTTGTGTGATAACCAGAGACTCTGAAGTTCTGCATATATCCAGTTCAAAGTTAGTGAATGAAGCACATCGAGATCCACATGCACTGCGTCTGGGAATTAGTACATGAGGGCATCATCGACTTATAGCTTTGTCCTTCAGTAGAACATACGACATACATCTTCACTAAGACCTTCACTGAGCATAAGTTACATTCTTTGCGAAGTCATCTTGGAGTGAAGTACATAGTTTCCTAGCAACTGTAGTTCTTATTTTTACATACATTGTACCTTGAGGGGGGGCTTTCCCATGATTTTTTCCCTCTTTCCTCACTTTATTTCAGTGTATCTTTTGTATTTGGGTACCTAACATAGCCTCATTGTGGGGACCCATTCTTTATTTTCACCATAGTGATGTTCAGGGGGGGTGTTGGAGTTACTTCACACACACCTAGGATTTTTTTTTCCTAAGGTTTTTCCTTGTTTATTAATAATTATTAGTCATTATCAAATCTCCTATATTTTAGGAGAGAATATTCCACCTGGAGAATATTCTCTTTAGTTGACACTTTAGTTTGACTAGTTGAGTTGAGTCTAGATGCTGCATTGGTTTTGTCACCATGCAACATTGGGATCATCACCATGATAATGCACATTAGACTTATTTTCATCACCAGACTAGTGCATTACCCTTGATTCCTTAATCTACTCCTCACTAAAATTTGTTTCAATCAGTTAACTGAAGGCTGGTTGACTAGTTAACTCAGCCAGGTGGCAGTTCACTCCCGTAACTGCTTGTGTGTTTCCAGATCACTCTAGACCACCACTATGGCTCATTGGTTCTACCCTAGTGCACATTGATTGATTTATACAGAGTATATCACATGTAAATTATTCATTATTCATTACGGTTAATAAGAATTCTTCCATTCTTTCTCTCTTGCTTCTTCTTTCTCAATTTCTCTCTGCAAATGTGTGTGGTATTTTCTAGCTAGATATATTCTATGCAGGTTCAACACATTTACAACATCTATAAATATCATTCAAGAATAAGGATTCAAATATTACTGTATCATTATCATCCATTATGATAATATTCCTTTATATATGAACCACTCTCTGAACCAATCTATGAATCCAATATCTGAATCCATGCGTCCAAACCTACTAATTGTTATTACAAATCCATCTCTTTTCGTACTATCCAAGACTTTCTACTCAATTTCCCATAATGTTGACCCATCTGTCTCAGCTACTGCATAGACTTGCTCTATCTAATATCCATATTAGTTGGGAGTCTCCAATTCGAATGGCTTAGAACAATACCTTCTCTGATGTTGTGTAATCTTCCTCTTCATCTGTGAATACATCTTCCTAAGTTTTGTCACCATCCTAATTTTTGAGATATTCTTCATCTTCTACTTGAATTTTGACACTTTCCTCTTTTCTTGTAAATTTATCATGATCTTGTGCTACTGCAAATTCTGAAAGTATGATTTCTTGGACTTGTTCTTCATTTACCTACTCTTCCCGTTGTTCACTTCTTCTCCAAACCTTCTTGTGTCTCTCATCAATATTTTCTTTCATGGGAGGATTTATCACACTTCTACAATTTCAAGCTATGTGTCCATAGTTGTGGCATTTGTAACATTTGATATTTTGTGGAGCCACATAAACATTTCTTTCCTAATTATTTCTTTCATAAGCCCTGCAATATGCAACCTTATGTCCAAAGTTAGTACAATAAAAACAATGACCATAAAATAAGTTTACATACTTGAGAGTGAATGATTTTCCTTGTGGTGTAGTCCTTCTGTAATTCTTCCTTAGCTGATCAAGATCTTCTCTTTGGTTTTTTCTTTCACAATGATTGAAGCTTCATTGTTTCTTGAATGTAGAGGGTCTTCTGTATTCATTTCTTTTTTATTATTTTTGACCATGATTCATTCCTTTGATAAATTCTGCATAACTCTTTTGTTATGATTCTTTTGTCATGGAGCTTGATCCTTTCTCAATCTGCATTTGGTTGTATCCTAGTCTAGACCTATCATAGTATGTCCTTTGATTGTTGATGACCTTATCCCTTTTATTGGTGCTAACTTGTTGCATGTCCTTCTTCTGAAGATCTTTTCTTAGAGCGATTATTTCTACTTCCAACCTTTCAATCATCTTCTCCTTCTTTGCTAGCTGACTTCTGAGTATTTATTCAGTCCTTCTGTCCTCTTCTACCTATACTTTCAACTTCGTAATTATATGGTTGACTTCCTCTAAGTTGATATTCTGATTTCCTTTTAGTTCTTTCTTTAGTGAATTGTTTTTCTTTATTTCTTTCCTTAGTTCTTATAAGGAACCAATTAATTATTCTCTAAGATCAACTTCTCCTTCTTCTTCTAAACTATCAAAGTTTCTTATTTGATTTTCCCTAGCCATAAATAGTACATTTTCTAAATCATTGTCGGTTTCATCATCTTCACAAGATGAGGAACTGTCTTCTCTTGAGTATAGATTTCTCTTGAAGACTTTCCTTTTGTTTTTCCAGATTCCCTTTTGATATTTATTTTATTTCTTGGGCTCTTCATCTTCATCACTATTTGACTTCCTGGCATAAGGACACTTATTTGTATAGTGACCAATTTTACCACAATTAAAAGATTTCAACGGAAGCTTACCTTTGTATTTACATGTTCCATTTTGCAACTTTCTTACAAAGTTTTCCATTTCTTCATCTTCTTCTGAATCATTGTTGTAGCTACATTCTGACTTTGGATTTTGCTTGCTCTTTTTATTTGTCTTCTTGGATGCTTTGAATGTTGCTTCCTTTGTAATTGGGTTCTGATGTTTTGTTCTCATTTCATAAGCGATGAATATTCCATGTAGCTCATACATGCTTATCGAACTCGGATATGCTCTTTATTCTAGTGTTGAGATCTTAGGATCAAATCTCATTGGAAGAGATCTTTGTACTTTTTAAACAATTATAGATTCTTCAACTTCTTTTCCCAATCCTTTAATTGCATTCATTGTTTGATCAACTTGTAAAAGGTAAGCTGCAATATTTTCATATTTAGTTTTTCAAATTTACCTTTGTAAGTTTGAAGCTTTGTTTCCTTGACTTTGGCATATCCTTCATAAACATTCTGAAGTTTGTCCCAAATCTCCTTTGCATAGTTGAAATTCATAACTTTTACATATACTAAATCAACTAGACCATTCAAGATGGAATTTTTGGCTTTCAAATTATTTTGACTGAGTTTCTTTCCATTTCCATCTGTTGGAGTGGTAGGATCCTTATATCCATCTACTACTGATTGCCAAACATCGAATCCATGTGCTTGTACATATATATTCAACCTTCTTCTCTAGAATACATATTTATGTCTATCAAATTGTAGTATTCCATTTTTATACATACCATTGCTCTCCATGATCTACCTTTTAGTGGTTAAACTATCTCCCAAAGGAACTTGCTCTGACACCAATTGTTGGATTACTGAGAAGGGGGTGAATCAGTAATGAGCAATTTATACCACTTATTAATCCTTTAAACCACAATGTATATTATTTCAACTTATTCAATAATGTTCATTAGTTCATCATCAATATATTATTGCATTTTAAACATTAACACCCATTAGATCATAATGAACAATAATAAACACATCCACACAATAAAAGGTACACCAATATTTACGTGGAAACCCAATGCAGGATAAAACCATGGAATGATTTTCTTATATGTTAAGAATTACATTCAAGGAAGCACTGAATTCCAATTCTCCAGCTCCAACTGAAAGGAGGCTCCAACCCCCTAGTTTTTCAGGCTCCAACCTGAAGGAAGCTCCAGCTCCCTGATTATTTGGCTTCAACTAGAAAGAGGATACAAACCCCTGGGTCCTCCAGCTACAACTGAAAGGTGGCTACAACCACCTAATTCTCAAGCTCCAACCTGAAGGAAGCTCCAACTCCATCATTCTTCGGAACCAACCGTAAGGAGGCTACAACCCCCTTTCCTTTCCCCATCCAACCGCCCTGAAATATAAGTGTCAAATAAGTTATGAAACCACTGCCACATTGTCACTGTGAAATATACCACTATAAACCTATAACAATATGTGCCAACAACCTGTAACCAACTTGTACCAATAACCTGTAGTCAACCTATACCAATAACCTATAATCAACCTGTACCAATAACATGTTCTAACATATGCCAACAACTTGTACCAATAATATCCTCAATAGATAATATCTGATAACATAGATATCATATCCAATATCACAAGAATATCACTCAAACCATGTGCATATATGTCTCTCTAGTCATGTTCCATACATGTGCATAAATCATAATCATGTGTCATAAATCCTCACATGGAGTAGACATCAAACCCTCACTGTTATGCGACCTCAAACTAAACCAACAACTTCAACAACACATCACAACCAAAATCCCTCAACCATGTACCAAAAAATACAAGATATTCCTCAACATTAAACCCAACAAGATGTACCAATGATAGAGACTAGACATACCAACATTGTGTTTATGTAGATCTATCTCATACAGTATGTGCCATACATAACAGTGTTTCTCACTCATCCAAACAACTAGAATATACCATATCTAAGTACAAGATCAATCATATAAATAATGTCTCAAGCATTCACCATATCATAAGAAAATATAAGCATAAAAAAAAAACATGTAACCATACCAAAACTTATGTAGCTGACTTGAACCTGTGGAATGCTAACCTGGGAACTTGCTTTCAGACTCTAGGGACATGATACCCACATCTACTCAAATTTTCATGATCTTTTCATATGTATGTGAATTTATCTTCTACATCCTGCATATGTACACACTTTCCTCGACTACAGCCCATGCATGTATGTGCCTTCCTCCATTGTAGCCCGCGTACACCTCAGAAACTAGGATTTTTCTGAAACTCTGAAAATTTTGTTGTCAACCCTCCTTTGCTACCCTAGACTTGCATAACTTCAGATCTTGTATCAATGACTACCTACAATAAACCTTTCACAAAAAAATAGATATTCAATGTGCTCCATAGATGTTAATAAGAGACTGTTGCTCTCTTATTTATACTCTCCAAGTAGATTCCTCTAAGGGTTATCTTCTAATTGTTTTACCCAGATTCCTTCTTTTAGGGATAACCCACTTCTAACTACTTTGTCCACTTACAAACACTTTATCCACAAATAGTAAACTCACCACTTCTTGTTGTAATTAATTTATTTTTAATTATTTTCTTTTTGCAACAACTTGACTCATGATTAACTCTTAGTTACAACCACTTTGACTAGTAAACTTCTTCTAGGAGCTTCTAGAATAATTTGACTTATTTGACCTTCGAGGGCCTTCTAGATAACTCACGAGGGTTCTCCAAATTTACTAAGCCATATCTCCTCAACCATGAGGAACTACATGACATATGACATATCACCAGAAATAGAACGACATCTACTATCCATCTATAATAGTCTCACTTGCAATTTCATCGATCTTCATTGTATTATTCCTTAACCAAAATTGGGTTCCTTAACCATACTTTTGGAGCTACCAGAATGTGATACCAGACATACTCAAGGGTTGAAATCAATATCTAAGGGTTGAAATCAATCTATAATATCACAATATCACTCTCCAAGGGTTGACATCAATAACAACCAGCTATCGAAACCAATTGTCCATCAATTTAAACCAGTTGTATGACAATATCGCCATTTGGAATTGATGGAAACACCAACATTGATGGAAACACTTAGTCATGACAACACACATGCTAATACTCATCATCAATGTTTATATCTCTCCTCTTTTGACATCAATGACAAAGGGTATCTCTCCTTGGAGCTGCTCTCCCTTACTGAAATCTTCTTGGTGTTACTCCCCCTGCTTGCACTGTCCTTAGGGTTTCTCCCCATGTCTTCATTCATCTGATTACTCTCTCTCCCTTTGATAAAGGATTAACTCAACCTATCGATATGACATTGTACTTACTCTAACCAATCTTGGTTAAAAGAAAATCTCCCCCTTATGGCTATGTCTCCCTGTCTGTATGCTACTAACATTCCTTTCTGAACCTCTCTCTTTGATGACCTCTCTGCATGTTTCTATGTATATCAATATGGTTCTTATTGTACCTTCTTCCTTTTGGATTTATTTTCCATTGGTGCTTCCTTGAGTAATCAAATGACATATATAAAAATCATTCAAGAATAAGCATTCAAATATTCTTGTATCATTATCATCCATTATGATAATATTACCTTATCTCTGAACCATTCTGTGAACCTAATCTTTGAATCAATCTTTGAATCCATGCTTTCATCCACTTTCATATATCTAGCCAAACCTACTAAGTGTTCTTACAAATACATCTATGTTCATACTATCCAATAATTTTCTTCTCAATTGTCTACAATGATGACCCATATGTTTCAGCTACTACATAGAATCCCCCTGTCTAATATTCATATTACTTGGGAGTCTCCAAGTCGAATGGATCAGAACAATACTTTCTCTGATGTAGTGTAATCTTCCTCTTCATCTGTGAATACATCTTCCTTTTCATCCTCTTTTTGAATTTTGTCATCATCCCGAGTTTTGACATCTTCTTCATCTTCTACCTGAATTCTGACATTTTCCTCTTTTCCTGTAAATTCATCATGATATTGTGCTACTGCAAATATTGAAAGTATGATTCCTTGGACCTATTATTCATTTACTTGATCCTCTTGTTTTTCACTTCTTCTCCAAACCTTCTTGTGTCTCTCATCAATATTTTCTTTCATTGGAGGCTTTATCACGCTTCTACAATTTTGATCTATGTGTCCATAATTGTGGAATTTGTAACATTCAATATTTTGTGGGGCCACATAAGCATTTCTTTCCTAATTATTTCTTTCATAAGCCCTGCAATCTACAACCTTATGTCTAAAGTTAGTACAATAAAAACAATGACCATAAAATAAGTTTATATACTTGGGAGTGAATGATTTTCCTTGTGGTGTAGTCCTTCTATAATTCTGCCTTGAATGATTAAGATCTTCTCTTTGGTTGTTTCTTTCACAATGATTGAAACTTCCTTGTTGCTTGAATGTAGAGGGTCTTATGTATTCATTTATTTTTTATTCTTGTTGACCATGATTCCTTCCTTTGAGAACTTTCACATAACTCTTTTGTTATGTTTCTTTCATTGTGGAGCTTGAACCTTTCTCAGAATGAATTTGGTTGTATCCTAGTCTTGACCTACCATAGTATGGACTTTGATTGTTAATGATCTTATCCAATTTATTGGTGCTATCTTGTTGCATGCCCTTCTTCTAAAGATATTTTCTTAGAGAGATTGTTTCTTCTTCCAACCTTTCAATCATCTTCTCCTTCTTTTCTACATGACTTCTGAGTATTTCTTCAATCCTTCTGTCCTCTTATACATGGACTTTCAACTTCATAATTATTTGGTTGACTTCCTATGAGTTATACTCTAAGTTCTTTTTAGTTCTTTCTTGAGTGACTTGTTTTTCTTTCTTTCCTTAGTTCTTCTAAGGCACTAATCAATGCTTCTCTGAGATCGACTTCGCCTTCTTCTTCTGAACTATCATATTTTCTTGTTTGATTTTCCCTAGCCTTAAATAGTACCTTTTCTTAATCACTGTCGATTTCATCATCTTCACAAGATGAGGAATTATCTTCTCTCGAGTGTAGATTTTTCTTGAAGACTTTCCTTTTGTTTTTCTAGTTTCCCTTTTGATATTTATTTTCTTTCTTGGACTCTTCCTCTTCATCACTATTTGAATTCCCGACATAAGGACACTTATTTGCAAAATGACCAGTTTTACCACAATTAAAACATTTCAATGGAATATTACCTTTGTATTTACATGTTCCCTTTTGCAACTTTCTTACGAAGTTTTTCATTTCTTCATCTTCTAAATCATCACTGCAGCTATATTCTGAATTTTGATTTTACTTGCTCCTTTTCTTTGTCTTCTTAGATTCTTTGAATGTTGCTTCCTTTGTAATTGGGTTCTCATGTTCTATTCTCATTTCATAAGCGGTGAATATTCCATGTAGCTCATCCATGCTTATTGAACTCACATATACTATTTCTTCTAGTGATGATATCATAGGATCAAATCTCATTGGAAGAGATCTTATTACTTTTTGAAAAATTATATATTCATCAAATTCTTCTCCCAATCCTTTAATTGCATTCACAATTTCATTAACTCATAAAAAGTAACATGAAATATGTTCATCTTCCTTCATCTTCAGTTGTTCAAATTTACCTCTGCAAGTTTGAAGCTTTGTTTCCTTGACTTTGGCATCTCCTTCATAAACATTATCAAGTTTGTCCCAAATATATTTTCTGGAATTGCAATGCATAACTTTGACATATACTGAATCAACTAGACCATTCAGAATGGCATTTTTGGCTTTCAAATTATTTTGACTAAGTTTCTTTCCATTTTCATATGTTGGAGGTGTGGTAGGATATTCATATCCATCTACTACCGATCACTAAACATCAAATCTCTGGGCTAGTACATATGTTTTTATCCTTTTTCTCCAGAATGCATAGTTCTATCCATCAAATTGTGGTATTCCATTTTTTTACATATCGTTTCTCTCCACGATCTACCTTCCAGTGCTTAAACTATTTCCTAAAGGACCCTTATTTAACACCAATTGTTGGATTACTGAGGGGGGGGGGGTGAATCAGTAATGATCAATTTATACCACTTATTAATCCTTTAAACCATAATTTATATTCTTTCATATTATTCAACAATGTTCATCAGTTCATCATCAATATGTTATTGCATTATAAACATTAACATCCATGAGATCATAATGAACAATAATAAACACATCCACACAATACAAAATACACCAATATTTACGTCGAAACCCAATGTGGGAGAAAAACATGAAATGTTTTTCTTATATGTCAAGAATTTCATTTAAGGAAGCACCAAATTCCAATTCTCTAGCTCCAACTGGAAGGAGGCTCCAACCCCTTAGTTTCTCAAGCTCCAACCTAAAGGAAGCTCCAACTCCCTAATTCTTTGGCTCCAACCCGAGGGAGGCTACAACCCCCTGGGTTCTCCAACTACAGTAGGAAGGTGGCTACAACCATCTAGTTATCAGGCTCCAACTTGAAGGAAGCTCCAACTCCCTAATTCTCTGACACCAACTGGAAGGAGGATACAACCCCCTTTCCTTTCCATGTCCAACTGCCTTGAAATGTAAGTGTCAAATAATTGATGAAACCACTACCACACTATCACTGTGAAATATACCACTATAAACCTGTACCAATCTGTGCCAACACCCTGTAACCAATCTGTACCAATAACCTGTAGTCAACCTGTACCAATAACCTATAATCAACCTGTACCAACATATACCAACAACCTATACCAATAATTTCCTCAATAGATCAGATGTGATAACATATATGTCATACCCAATATAAAAATAATATCACTCAAACCATGTGCATATATGTTTCTCTAGTCATGTTCCATATATGTGCATACACTCATAATCATGCGTAATAAAACCTCACATGGAATAGACATAAAACCCTCACTATTATGAAACCTCAAACTAAACCAACAACTTCAGCAACACATCACAACCAAAATCCCTCAACCATGTACCAATAAATACAAGATATTCCTCAACATTGAACCCAAGAAGATGTACCAGTGATAAACACTAGACGTACCAACACTGTATTTATGTATATCTATCTCATACAGTATGTGCCATACATAATAGTGCTTCTCACTTAACCAGCCAACCAACATATACCATATCCAAGTACAAGACCAACCATATCAATAATGCCTCAAGCATTCACTATATCATAAGAAAATCTAAGCATCAAGACAAACATGTAAACATACCGGAACTTCTTTAGCTTACCTTAATCTATAGAATGTTGACCTAGGAACTTGTTTTCAGACTCTAGGGACCTGGAACCCACATCTACTCAAGTTTTCATGATCTTTTCATATGTATGTGACTTCCTCTTCTACAACTCACGTATTTACGTGCTTTCCTCCACTGTATCCCACATATGTATGTGCCTTCCTCCACTGCGGCCCACGTACACCTCAAAAACTAGGGTTTTTCTGAAACTCTGAAACTTTCACCGTCAACCCTCCTTTGCTACCTCAGACTTGTGTAACTTCATATGTATCAATGAGTACCTGCAATAAACCTTTCACAAAATCATAGATATTCAATGTTCTCAATAGGTGCTAATAAAAGACCTTTGATCTCTTCTTTATACTCTCCAAGTAGCTTCCTATAGGGGTTATCTTCTAACTGTTTTATCAAACTTCCTTCTTTTAGGGCTAACCCACTTCTAACTACTTTTTCCACTTACAGCCACTTTATCCACAAATAGTAAACTCATCATTTCTAGTTGCAACTAATTTATTTTTAATTCTTTTTGCAACAACTTGAATCATGATTAGCTCCTGGTTATAACCACTTTGACTGGTAAACTTATTCTAGAATATTATAGAATAATTTTACTTCTTTGACCTTCTAGGGGCTTCTAGATAACTCATGAGGGTTATCCAACTTTACTAAGCCATATCTCCTCAACCGTGAGGAACTACGTGATGTACCACATATCACCGAAAAGAACATGACATGTACTATCCATCTAGAATAGTATCACTTGCAAATTCATTGATCTTCATTAGATTATTCCTCAACCAAAATTGGGTTCCTTAACCATACTTCTGGATCTACCGAAATGTTCTACCGGACATACTCAAGGGTTGACATCAATCTACAATATCACAATATCACTCTCTAAGGGTTGACATCAATCTACAATATCACAATATCACTGTCCAAGAGTTGACATCAATGACAACCAACTATCCAAACCAATTGTCCATCAATCTAAACAAATTGTCTGACATCCATTCCATATACATTTCCAATTTGAGTTGTGTTATTGAAGAAAATTGTAAATATGATGCAAAGCACCATAAGATTCCAATTAATTTTAGGAGTGTAAATCTGTCCATAAAGGTATTTTGATGTGAGAAGGACCTTCACTTTTGGAAAAAAAACCAAGTGTAATTGATTTGTTAATAATTGAGAAGGTTGTAGATATGGTAGTATGGTATCAATAACAACATCTATGGTTGCAATGAAAAACATAGGATATATATATATATATATATATATATATATATATATATATATATATATATATATATATATATATCATGCAATAGGCCTATAAAATGATTATATATATATCATGCAATAGGCCTATAAAATGATTCTTAGACATAATCTTGATAGTGTATAAGAAATACAGTCTATCCCAAATATTCGAATAACAAGGAGGGAAACACAACTTATGTGAATTCAATTTGAAGAGGTAGGGTTGAAAAAATGGCCCAAATCAACAAAGAGTTATTTTGTACCTGTTATACTAAGAATAATCCCTCATAGAGAAGCCCAACTATGTTTCTTTCCTCTTCGAAAATACCACACTATATAAACTGGATATGGAGAGAAATGTTGGTTGTGGAGCCTGATTATCTTCCTGATTTATAGGTCTTTTACTTTCAGATGTGTTTATACCCCATGAAGTATTTACACCCCAGAAGTATGTACGCTCTTCCACACAGGGAAGTGCAGAGGGGGGGTACCCCCTCTGTGGGGTCCGGGGGGCCTATCCCCCCGGCTGGGGGGTCTGGGGGCAAGCGAGCCCCCAAAGCAAAAATTGCCGTATAAAAGTATATTGTAATTTCATTGTAAATTTGGACTGTTCATTATAAAGTCGTAGATCTAACGGTATAGATTATGTTAGGGTTTTTTTCCCTAGAAGGCAACCCTATTTTATGAGGGAAATGTATTGTGGCTATGGTTGATGGTGAATATTGTATTCTGAGAGAGGAGACTGTGAGAGAAAGAAGAGGAAGTTACAGCGGGTTTTGTTGTAGGTTGTCTCTCTTCATTTGCTAGATAATAATAAAGGAAGGACCTGGAAATTTCTCTGGTGGACGTAGCCCACATTGGGTGAACCACGTAAATCTGTGTCTCTCTTGTATTGTGTGTATTCTATGTTTTGTTTCTGCATTTGTTTTATTTTATTGCTCTGCGGTCCTATTTTTCTAACAACTGGTATTAGAGCATAAGGTAACTCGCAGGAAAAGAGGGTTCCTGGTTCGAGTGGGAGCAATGTCGGAAGATGGAAAGTTTAGGGTCGAGAAATTTAACAGCCAAAAATACTAGTTATGGAAGATGCAGATGGAAGACTATTTATATCAGAAGGATCTATTCCTACCATTGAGAGGAGTAGCAAAGAAGTCGATGGCCATGAAGGACGAAGAATGGGAGATTCTTGATAGAAAGGCTCTAGGAACGATACGACTAAGCCTGGTAGTGTCGGTGGCTTTCAATATTTCAAAAGAAAAGACAACGAAGGGTTTGATGGATGCGTTGGCCAAATTGTATGAAAAACCCTCAGCGTCGAATAAGGTATTTCTAATGAAGAGATTATTTAATATGAAGATGTCAGGAGGTGGGTCTGTTGCAGATCATTTAAATGAATTTAATACGGTTACTAATCAACTAAGTTCTGTAAAAGTGGACTTTGATGATGAGGTTAGGGCTCTTCTAATCTTGTGTTCATTGCCAGAAAGCTGGAATGGCTTGGTCATGGCTGTAAGTAACTCTGTCTCTAGTTCAAATACTTTAAAATTTGATGATGTTGTTGGTGTTATCCTTACTGAGGAAATGCGACGGAAAAGCACAGGTGAGACATCAAGAAATGTGTTGAACATGGAGAATAGGGAAAGACAAAAGGATATAGGAAAGGGCTCAAGAAACCGCGGAAATTATAGGAAGGGCAGATCCAAATCCAGACTTGGAAAGATAGAGTGATGGAATTGTGGGAAAAATGGACATCTAAAGAAAGCTTGCAAAGCTCCAAAGAAGCAAAGAGATGGATAGCAGGAGAGAAATCAAGAAGCAAATGTAACAGGTGATGTGTTACAAGATGATTTGATTCTTTCTGTAGATAATATTTTTGAGTCTTGGGTAGTAGATTCAGGAGCTTCATTTCATGCCACACCCCATAGGAAACACTTTCTAGATTATGTTCAAGGTGATTTTGGACAGGTTCATTTGGGTGATAATAAACCATGCAAAATTGTTGGAATGGGAAAGGTAAAAATAAAGCAACGAAATGGAAACCAATGGTTGTTGAAAGAGGTAAAACATGTTCCAGATTTAAGTAAAAATCTGATTTCAATAGGGCAGT
>JASDQU010735964.1:157644-200253 GCA_032191745.1 Picea mariana | reverse complement strand
TGGCGCACATACATGAGGTGTAGAGTTGATGATGTTGGTACATATTGATGAGTAGTTGACACATGATTAGTACATACTTGGCACATGGTTGGATGCACTTTTTTATGGTACAGGTTGATTACAGGTTGATGCATGGTTGATGCATGGTTCAGATTTATTGGTACAGGTTTATAGTGGTATATCTCACAGTGATAGTGTGACAATGGTTCCATCATTCTACTTCTACTTCAGGGTGGCAGGATGGGGCAAGGACAGATGGTTGTATCCACCTTCCGGTTGTAGCTGGAGAACATTGGGGTTTGTAGCCTCCTTCTGGTTGTAGCCAGAGATTTGGGGAGTTGGAGCTTCCCTCAGGTTGTAGCCTGAGAAACTAGGGGGTTGGAGCCTCCTTCCAGTTGCAGCTGGAAAACAAAGGAAGTTGGTGCTTCCAATGAATGTAATTCTTGAAGACATATAAGAAAAAACATTCTGTGGTTTTCTCCCAATTTGGGTTTCCACGTAAAACACTGTTGTACTGTGTATGTGTGTGATTGTTTATTTATTACTGCTCATTATTGGATAATAATTCTACATTGATATAACATTTGAAGAAAAAGGATTATAATTACATTATTATTGATTCACCCCCCCTCTCAGTAATCCAACAGTAAAACCACTTGATAAAGTTTTGGCATAGGATATAAGGAATGGTGTGGTGAACCTAGATTCACCACATAAGAAGTCAATTGATTTTTTTTCTAGGCTAGATGTGATTATGATTTACTTGAACTTCGATCAATATTGGACTTTGGTTTGGATAAGAAAGTATTAGCGTTTGTAGTCTGCCACCATATTTGGAGAAACTATAGAGTATGTTTTAGTCCTTATATAATGTAGTAAATCAAAACTTTTATTTTGTGTTTGCATATATTTCAGTAATAGGGATGTTTAATTTGGTTTGATTGATATGAGGCACTAAATACCTCTCTCTAAATGCTTTGAGAACCTACAAAATATATATTTATTTAAATTATAATGAAAAATGTTTTATTTTATTGATACTATTTAAATGTATATGCAGAGACTGCAGATGCTTGGTTTGTCTCCAACTTTGCAATACCAAACCACCGACAATCATTTCTCTTGAGCCCATACAACCCTAAGTGTTGTAACTTGTATTTGATACCAATTGTAATGTGTCCATGTACTATATAGGGGAAGTCATTCATGTAAAATGGAGTAACATAAATTTAGGATTATATTTTCCTATGCTCGGGTCTACAACTATATTTATAGTTTGAATGAAAAAAAGAGTATTTTGTGTTTGGACTAGATTCCAATTTTACTTGAAGTGATTCACAAATTTCATGGGAATTTTTTAAAGGCATATCACTAGGTAACACAATGTCTACCTCAACAAAATAATAAGAACCAAATCTGTAAGCTCTCACTAAATAAATATGTTGAATTGCTTTGGGATAATTCTAACAAAGATATGTCAAATTCAGCAAATAATCAGGTGAATTTGTTTTCCCAACCAATGAATTCACAATTTCCAAAACTATTCTTGACCATGTTCTAATTGTATAAAGAGCCAACAAAATTTCTCCAGTAGGATCTATCAACTAGTATAGATTACTTTCAAGGATAAAAATGATTAGACCAATTGCATTGGTGATCACATCAAAGAAATGGTCTTGAGCATATGCCTTCACAATCTCATTAGTAAAAGTTTGACAGTATATTACAAGGAAAAACTTCACAAGAGTAGTTGAAACCATAATTCCAACTACCCAGTGCCATTTGTTACCATCTAAAGAGAAGCCATAAGATGTAGAATATACTCTAACCAAGTATGTAATTCCAATGTAGTCATGACTAAAGGAAAAAATAGATTTCCCCTAGTGACATTCAACCAGAGGTTTGGACCCTAAAAGAACCTCCCTAGCGTTTCCAACAATGGATGCATGTGTTTCTTCCCAATTGGATAAAGTTAAGGATTTGGTTATTGCATCTTAAATGCAATGAACCAAAGAATAAAGCATGATAAAATATTTATAAGCGAGTCTAGAGTTGAATCAATTATGAATAATGAGCCACTCTTTATTGATGTATCCAATTATTTCCTGCCAACAACGGAGGCAATGAAACAAGTTTGAATAATTTTGGAAGGGATGGCTTCCACTACTTGTTGTTAGGATAAGGGCTTAGATATCCATGGAGATATAGAAACAACCATAATGAATAATACATAATATTAGTTGAAATTAAATGAATAAATAATCCTATTATGTGGGTTAAGTTATGAATCCTTGTCAATATTGAGTGAAATCACCCATTGGCAACTTCTTGGTAAACATTGTTTCTTAGTAACTTCTAGTTTGACTTTGAACTCATCTTAAGATTAATTTATTAAATATGTTGGGCCTACTCAAACTCCACTATAATTTAGAATTTGATTCAAGTGAATAAGTACTCTTCCTGTTACAAAATACAAACCACTTAAACATTCTATATCAATGAAGTTTGATCAATCATAAATTGAGATACATAATCTATTCTAACACATTCAAATCACACTCTACTTCATAATGGTGCCCAAAGTGTCCATTATCTTACAATAATATGTGTGAGAATGATAAAAATGATCAATTCTTGATGGATGTTTTGGGTGAACTATGATCTAAATTGTGGTAGAGGGTACTTATTAGAGCCAGAGCATACCTTATGACATCTAGATGTTTTGTGAAAAAATAAAAACCCTTATCTTGTTTGTATTTGGGTATTATATCCTCCATTGAATACAATAGTTCATAACTTCAAGAATCACCAAACTACATAAAATTTCCTTCGACATATACATTCAAAGAACTATGAAAATGCTTCACTACAATCAAATAAGAGGTATTGTTACATAGTAATTGTCTATGGACTTGAAGAAGAGTTCCATAAAAAAAAAAATTCTAAATTTCCTTGCGGAGTTTGGTGAAATAGATAGCCGACCTAGCATCTAGGCCAAATAAAGTCAATTTTATGTAGTGAAACCTCTAAGAGCATGTTTCTGGAAGCAATTTAACAAATACAAAAAAAAAATCATAGTCACTGTAACCAAATATTTGTACAGTAATGAGTCCAACTTTAGATAACAATTCACCAATTTTTTCTTTCTCAAGGTGGTATGCTTATTGATTGGCTCAGACAATATTCTTTGGAACCTAATAATAGTAAATTGTGAAAGATATTTAATAACATATTTGTATTTTTCTATTCCCTATAATTTAGCTCACAATATGCACATAGATTCCAATATTCCACAATAATTAGTATAACAACATGTTCTTTCCTTCATTTATCTATTTTTTCAATTACTATAATTCATTCGTTAATAAACTTGAAATCCTAGTGTGACCATATACGATATTGTTATGAGGAAAATCTCTCTATGTCTAGGGTAAACCACAACAGACGGAAATGACTGCAGAAATCAACTCTCTTCTCAAGTATGCTATGTAAACAAATATGCTAGAAAGAAAAGATAAAAGGTTTACCTCGTCCAGATGTTCGATGAAGTCCATCGTTGAGCACTTGACCCAAAGCGATATACCCGCAACTAGTCCTCAACAACAAAGAAAAGTAGGCATATGGTGATATTATATGATGTTAGCACATCCAATATCATAATCCAATAATAAACATGATAAATACGCCCATGGAATAATAATTCAAATATTTGCAAGATATCAATTGGACGGGAAAACATTATTTCTATTAATATATGATTAGCAAAAGTGAAAATGTTATAGACTTTTGTGTCAGCACGGTTTGGAATCGAGAAACTAATTTCCTTCCAGCTGGGCCTCCACCACTTCAATCCTCCACCAAAGGCAAGCTCATAAAAGAGTAGCAATGAGGTTCTCAATAAATAAGGGAAGATCTTGGGGGTTGAACACTATGTTTAGACTTAAAGGACAAAGGTATGCAAACTCAATATGAAGTAAATAATTTCTCTAGAGTAACTTTTCTCTCAAAGTTGAATTCTTTCTCCTTTTTCCATAGCTCGGAATTGGTCCATTTATAGCCTTCAAAATGGAACTGAAGGGTGGAGTTAGAATGTTTCCAGTATATGGAAGGTCAAGGATCATAGATCTCATGTTGTGACATGGAAACCCAACATTGATTTTCATTTTTTGGCACAAATATCGATGTATGTGGGCTGTAGTGGTGCAACTTGCGTATACGCATGTTGTATAGTAGTAAATATGCGTACATGTGGAAAAATATGTATTTTTAGCTCTGGATTTTACAAACAAGGATGATAAGTCTGCATAGGGAAATGGAAAAAGGCCTTATGTGTAAGATTGCACAGGGTGAGGAAAATATTGCTATAAATATGCCCCCTAATGTGTGAGTTTAGAGGATTATATGTAATGGCCAAAATACATTATAAACAACCCAGAAGTGGAGTGATGGGGAACCAGATGGAAGAACTAGTTGCTCATTACATTCTATACTAGCTTTGCATACATGGATGCCAATAGAATTACACTGCATATCCATGTGAAAATATACCAAACAACTATATGTGGCCATGAATAGGAAAATAAAAAAGTGGTCACATGCCAAAAGTTGTCATAGTCATGAACAAGGCCTAGTAGAACCAATCTCAAAATCAATCTAAAGATATCTGCATACAATGGAGTACAATCTGATCTCCCATGATCATTGAAGTCATATAGGTTCTAGTCCAATGTAAAGGAAGCAATAGCTCAGGAAAGTTGCGGCCACATACTGATGAATTCAAGTCTTCTACACAATCCGCCAAGCGTGAAAGTCTAAATTATGTGAATAAAGGAGTTGAGGTCGAACACAATGAGACATCATTTGATTACTAGTCATTGAGGTATTTCATTAACAAATGCGAAACAACCTACCGATAATCAAAGTAGGTATCAAGGCACCAAGTACAATCTTACAAGTGTGAATAAAGGAGTCGATGTCGAACACTTGAAGAATCCATCGATCAGGAGACATTGATGTATTCCAAACTATTGATGGCTAGAAAACCTGCCACTAATGATTGAAAGCCTCAAGGTACTCATAAGACTCTAGGTCTTGTTTCTAGAATAGATGAGCTGAAGTCGATGGAAGGAGACCCGCTGAAAGGAGAACATTAAGGAATCTCTCATCAATCAGTATGAGGTACAAAGCATGAGCTTCATGATTTGGAGGAAATTGAACGAAGAACATGTTCATGAACCAACGACGTTGTGTGTCTTTCATGTGTGCCAAGTGCAAGCGGTACATGAAAAAAACCCTTTAAATAGCATCCAATGATGACAATTGTTGACAAAGGAGAGGAAACCACCATAAGGCTAATGGCATCCAAGACACTGCACGAATCCCAATGTATGAATAGATGTCTTGTCGTCAAACACAAGGGAAACCATCCAGTCAATGACCAATGATGAAGTGTCAAATGTTGGGTTCAAGGTTGCCTACCAATGATGAAAGTAGGGCTAGGGTACATGATAGGACTACAATATCATGTGACTTTGAGACAAACTGAGGGTATGGTCGACATGCAAAGTCAACAGTTCTAAGAAGTGGCTGACACAGGTTGATAGAATTCCTTTGAACAATATCATGAGACATATGGAAGACTCTGGTAGCATAGACTTAATGATGAAACCATGAGATGCAAGAGGCATCAATGAAATTTTCTATAGGGACTGGAAGAGTAACCAGTCGATAGAGAAGACTCTATAACGAGCTCAGCTTCCTAAGACCATGATAAACCCAAAATTATGATGATGAATGGACTCAAATAACTTTGTGCTATGTTCAAAGGCAACACGACTGCTGCCAATACAAGATAATACTCCCTTCCTGCCCGTATTTTTTTGTTTTTTCATAGACAAATGAATGTTATGATACATAGGAGGAAACGAATGTCGCAAGTAAGCAAAACTAGTTCCAGTAGTGGAACATACCTATGCTCAATGCAAGGAGATGCATGCAGGAGATGAACACTCAGGGGAATGTTCCCTCTTAGGTATAGGGTTTCAAATTGCGAAGGATATAAACAAGGCTCTTCTTGGTTGAGGATGCAAAACTATTGAGGCAAATGGTTTATAACACAAAGAGAGAACCGACTAAAAGCTCAATGTTTCAAGCAAGGGAATGAGATGCAATCACAACTTAACGCCAACAAATGTTCCTTTTTATGTCATTTAGTCTACTTGGTGTGAAAAAGGAATAAACTTGTGCCAAATAGATGTCCTTTCAAATCCAATTTACGAGTGTGAAAGAGACAAGTTCACTCAGAAATCTTTTCTCTTTTTGAAGACAAGTTATAAAAGATCTTAACTAAGACTCGCGGCCTTTCAAGACCAATTTAACAAGTGTGAAAGGGACAAATCACTTGGAAATATTTTCACTTTTTAGATGAGTCGAAAAAGAGATTAACTCAGACTCGAGAATGTTGGGTATGTGTTATATTATTTTCATGTGTGTGTGTGGGCACATCAGATATGACAACTGTGTCTGATGATCCCTCATACCAGTTTGGGCGGTTTTTTCTATTTTGGGTGGTTTTTGCTATTTTTAGTGGTTTTGTAAATTAATCCCAGATTAAGGGATTAGGGTTTTGGTATCTACAGAATACCTAAAAACATTGTATATATTGTACGGTGAATGGTGAAATTTGAGATAATGAATATAAGAAAGGTTTTCCCATTTGAGGGTTTCCGGTATAAAATCTTCGTGTACTCTGTGTATGGGCCATTGATTAAATTCTGTTTTGCTTAAGAATCTATATGCATTGCTTTACTTCACAAGTTTAAAACTTACAGAGAAGAGGTTGCTAGGTGGAAAGTCATGGGGGAGGCTAAGGCTCCCATGTTGGACTTCTATGGAATGTCAGTATCTTACGAATAGCCGACATAATATTGGGAAAACTCAAAGCTCTCCAAGTCGAGGAGGATAAAGAACTAGTGGAGGATATCATCTCTGTGATATATCGAATAATGTCTCTATAGGAAAAGACATAGGAGGGAGAATAGGATACCCCACAAGACTGTCCCAATCAAAAGGGGATCTCCTTAAGACTTGAAAGGAGAGAGCTCAAGGAGAGTAAAACTTTCTCTTGTTCAGAAGGTGTAGGATCAAGAATGCTGATGACATGGTTGAATGATGCATCACCCTCCAAATGGAGAGTTGGATTGACCAGATATTTCACTGGTATGACTACTTCTTCAATTCTAGTTTGAAGAGGATGCAAGATAATTGGGATAGGCGACACATCACCCATGACAAAAGGGGTATGGTAAGGAGAGGATTGCAGTGGAATTACTGTCGTATCAATCAATGGAGAAACAGGGTGAGGGGAAACCACAGACGCCTTAGAATCCAAAGGGCCCTTAGGTGAGACCCATGCTTCAGGCATCCTAGCAGTAACAGTACACAAACGAGCAAGGCGATTTCCTTTGCAAGTCCTGCAAAGGAATTTAGGCTTACGTCTGAGACGTCTAGGCTTCTCGATGCCCCCAGCGTCGTTCACAATGGCTGGTGACATGCTCTCAAAATGACTGGCATAGGTGAGAGAGTCATGTCCCACATGATGTATAGAGGTTGGAGATGTGACATGGATGTGACTCATGGAAACTAGAGTGATGCCCCTAGCATGACTAGCAATGGTTGGGTGCGGGTCGTCAACATGACCTGCAAAGGTCATCGACCCATCTCCAACATGACTAGAAGAGGTTGGTGATGGAGCTCGAGTATAACTGGCAGTGACTAGAATAGCGGTGGGTTGCAACATTTTATACCAAGGTCCAGGGAAAGATTGGCTTTGAAACATTGTAGGCTAAGAAGGGTCCTGGTTTACCCCCTATCCCTGTTTGAAAAGGTAGTATCCTTCACTTAACTGATCCAAAGAGGTTTGTACGAGCATCATTACTAAATTCTACGAAGAGACAAAAGTAGGATAAGGATTATTCAAGTGAGGATATATGTTTCCCCCTTGTGAAGGGGTTGAAGAGGGAAGCTCGAACTGTAAAATTGATTCTCCTCGTATGAAATACTCAGGGATACATTTGGACCTGCCATGGGAAAAGTGTTCGAAGGAACACACATAGTGGATGAAGGATACATAGATGGGGTGTAATAAGTAGAATAAGAGCCCATTTTATTATTAGCTCATGGAGAAACATGGCTAGGACTGGATCTGTAAGAGGGGAGATTCCAACCTCCCACAATGAGAGTTGATTGAGGGATAAGACTCCTCTCAAACGAAGATGCATATAGTGGAGCCATTGTGCCCCCAGATGTAAGTATAGGCATATTAAAATGGTTAGAGACCCAAGGCATGGACTGAGGGTTATAATGTTGCATACCATTATAAACAACAGATGGATTCGCCTCCATGAAATGAGTGAACATCATGGGGGCGACAACAGTAAATGAGGGATATATGGGAACTCCACTATCCATGATATTGACAACTCAGTACAGAATCCTAAGGCCAACTAGTAATTGAAGAGCACACCAAAAATCAAATGACCAATATGCTCACAAATGGGGTAGAGTGGATGAAAGTGACCTCCTTCCCTAAAGAAGGCATGTCTCACCCAAGAGGGGCTTGAGACTCCCAACTAAATATTGGAGGTAATAGAATTAGTTATAAGGGCCCTCATCGGCTTAACAACCAGTTTGTCAGATCCCCCTGGAGAGGTAATCGTCCATAAAGGTTGTGTGTTGTCCAACCCTTATTTGACCCAGGGTACCTACAGAATAACCCCTGCAAGTAACTTACGTGGCACCTAAGTCAAGCAAATAATAAACCAATGTATAACCGATGCACAAGTGAGCAGTCATAAGTCAGTTCCACCATATGGGCAGGGTAGCAAAGCCTGAAACCTTGAAAGTACTACCTCTCACAGAGGTAAAGGCACTAGCAAGATCCCCAGATATGAATAGATCCCCAGAAATATCATTGATGCTAAGAAGGTATCAGGGGGATATCCCTTCAACCAACCTCGCATGACCTCATGATTAAATCCAGTGTGAGCAGAGCCTCCTGATATTACCAATTATACAATGGATTTCTCCACTCCCTTTCTCAGACACATTTGTTGATTTAATTTCCTTGGAGAAGTTTACTCACAAAATCCTATTCCAAGGCACTAAATCCTAAGCTAGTTTGTGCACCCTAGAAAATAAAATCATGAATAATCAATTTTAAATTATAACATTAATTTTAGTGGCCATGATTACTCAAAAAGGTATGGTAGTGAAACTCATGATGTTATGACTCTGCAAGAAAAGTAAATATGAATATAATCCAAAGTCCTAACTTCAATTTTCAATGAATGATATGCTTCTTAAAAAAATGCAATTTTCAATTTCAACTCTGCAATTATGAAGTAAAAATGCAATCTTTCATTACATGCACTAAGCTAATGATAAGGAATCAAAAGACCAAAATGCCTAATATTTTTGTATTTTCAATATAATAAAAATGAAAATAGCATGGACTGAAAAGCAACTTGATATATGAACTCTACTGTGTATAGAAAGAGATAACTCAAGAAGGATACCAAGAAGCAAAACACCTAGCCCAATGTACAAGGACAATCAAAATGAAAATATGATGAGAAAGGCTCCACCCAAAAATTCAACCAAACACAGGTTTCTTGTCATCCCACAAGCACTTAACAGGCACTATAGAGACCCAAGAAGACTTAGCAAACATCAAATCCCACCCAACAACCACTAGACCTAGCAAAAAAGTAAGGAAAGTTGATTTACGCAACTGTTTAGGAAAACATAGTGTATGTACGCATCTTGTAGAGGGACAACCGGTGTATATATGCTATTGTCAAGCCAAAAACCACGTATATGTTTCAAAAACAAGGCCAGGCAAGGGAGAAAACTAAAAAAATCAGACCTAGAGTGAATAGAGGTTGTCAAGCAATGATACAACAAGAAACACAATAGGAACAAGATCAATCTAAGGAGAAAAGTACTCCAAACCCTAAGAAAGAAGATTCAATCCCTAGTATGGTTGCCAATTCTGTTACGAGGAAAATCTCTCTATGTCTAGGGTAAACCACAACAGATGGAAATGAATGTAGAAATCAACTCTCTTCTCAAGTATTCTATGTAAACAAATATGCTAGCAAGACAAGATAAAAGGCCTACCTCATCCAGATGTTCAATGAAGTCCACCATTGAGCACTCGACTCAAAGTGATATACTTGCAAATAGTCCTCAACAACCAAGCAAAGCAAGCATATGGTGATATTATATGATGTTGGCACATTCAATATCATAATCCATTAATAAACATGACAAATGTGCCCATGGAATAACAATTCAAATATTTGCAAGATATCAATTGGACGGGAAAAGAGTATTTCTATTAATATATGATCAGTGGAAGTGAAAATGTTACAGACTTCTTTGTCGGCACGGTTCAGAACTGAGAAAATAAGTTCCTTCCAGCTTGGCCTCCACCAAAGGTGAGCTCATAAAAGAGAAGCAATGAGGCTCTCAATCAATAAGGGAAGATCTTGGGGGCTGAACACTGTGTTTAAACTTAAAGGACAAAGGGATGCAAACTATTTATGAAGTAAATAATTTCTCCAGAGTAACTTTTCTCTCAAAGTTGAATTCTTTCTCCTTTTTCCATAGCTCAAAATTGGCCCATTTATAGCCTTCAAAATGAAACTGAAGGGCCGAGTCATAAAGTTTCCAGTAAATGGAAGTCCAAGGATCATAGATCTTTTGTCATGACATGGAAACCCGACCTTAATTTTAATTTTATGGCACAAATCCTGATGTACACGGGTTGTAGTGGTGTAGCCTGTGTATACACATGTTGTATAGTAGGAAATATGTGTGCATGTGGAAAAATATGTATTTTAAGCTCTAGATTTTACAAACAGGGATGATAAGTCTGCATAGGGAAATGGAAAAGGCCTTATGTGCAATATTGCATAGGGTCAGGCAAATATTGCTATTACAGAGATTTCATTAGTCTTTGATGGTATGGTTTTGTTAGTTCGTTTCCATGGCATGATTGTGAATCAAAATAACCTTGCACTAGTGGAAATACCTTTCCTTACATGACACTTGGCAATCGCTTTTTTTACTATTATTATTATTTTGATGCATAGTCAAGCATTTCCTAATCCTTTAGTGTGAAAGATTTTAAAGATTCTAGATATGTGGAGATGTGCATCATGATAAACAATGTGTCTTGGAATAGTTATTATACAGATCACAAAAGATTTCTCAAGTCGGTGTGAATTTGTATAATCCCTATTGGATTATATTATCACATTGAGAAATAAATAAAATCAAAAGTAATTCAAGTGGATTAGTTGATCAAGTGTGGCACGACTGGTCGCTCTCTTTACACCCCATTTCTCCAACACATAAACACAAATTCTCACAAACAAACAAGCTCAATTCAGAATGGTCTTATTAGATTGTTGATGTATGCATGGGTGTGTCTATGGGTTGTATATTCAAGGCATGTACATCAACTATGCACACTTTGACTATTTCAATTTTCTTTAAATACCATGAGGATGTTTTGTCCAAATAACCAACTGCAAGAAACAATCATATAGCCTAACATCTATTGCAAATAGATGAAAGAAATTACAGGAAAAACTTCTAAAGTTAAATATAACATTAACAATAAACACAACATGCATCACCACAAATCATATATGATTAAACATACCTTCGAATTTGTCACACATATAAACATCCAATACGCATAAATATGTTGACGCAAAACTCTCCATGGGACAAACATACATAGATACTATTTAAAATTTCAATATATTATATAAAATTATCATTTGAATGATACAAACCAGACAATTGGTGGAGCGAGTGATTTCCACCCAATCATAGGTAGTATTATATGGAAACCATCCTCTAGCTAGGTTATGATACCACCAAGGAAAATAAGAAATTAATAATACTTAGGATAGTCTCGTAATTCACAAATAAAGAAGATTACTAAACCGATATTTCACTTCTGAGATTTTGAAGAAAAAGTAGCCCTTAGCACCCACAATACTTTTTCACACAACATAAGGAGGTCTTCCTTCTCTGCTCAATATTCCCTTAGAAGTATCTTCCATTTAGTCTTATTCAATGTGTTCATGAAAAGTTCTAGGATGATGTCCCTCAACTCCAATGGAAATTAACTTGGTTCCTAGATTTTCCCAAAGCTCTCATGGTTATTCTATCACATGCTATAGCAGATTCCTTTTTCCAGCAAGAAATCCCCCTTTTTCTTCTCCACCACCCCCCCCCCCTCTTCCAAAAATTATCTCTCTTTACCATTTTAATTTCCCTTATTGTTGCATGAGTGAAAGATGGCAACATATTCATATTTCAGCTCTTCAAGGTAACATAAAGTAGATTTTTTTAGGCATAAACCCCTTATTGATTTGGTGTTTTGATTGTTTTTCCAATGACCGAATCTTTTTTGCGTATGAAAATTATACATTCTATGCTCTTATTTAGCCCTTTTTAAAGGTATTATCAAGATTTGTGCATCAATTCGCCATGTAACAACATGAGGTATGTGTAATCATTGTTTTGAAATGGTTTTATGTTAATTCATCTTCAATTGAATGATTACAATGTTCTAACATTTCTTGTTTGCTTGCAACAAGCCAAAAATGTGATTTGGCCTTCCATCCAGTCCTTCATCCAGACCTCCATTCGGCACTCCATTCGACACTCAGAGCGAAGTGGAGTTGGTGATGGGAATATTGGCGGGCTTCGATGGGCGAATCAGAAACATGGATTTTGTGCCCACTCACGAACTCTAGCTATGGAACTCGTCACATTCAGACTTGGGTAGTTGCAAAGGCCACTATTTTAAGCGCACAAGGTTGTTGGGAAATGTGTTTTATGTTAATGGAATTTAATGTATTTTTGTTTTTAGAGAGTTTCGACCCTTCCAATGGTCCACCTCTCAAGCTCTGTATAACTCTATAAATACTTGTTTCATATGCCACAAAGAGACACAAATTTTTATTTATACACACAGACATCATCTTCAATTTCACTGTACACTCTATTTTTGGCGATTAATATCAATGACATATTGATTTTGTGACTGCGTTTTTCTATTGAAGTAGTGCCATGAGTTTTTTGGGGGGGCACCAATGGTCTGGGTATTTTTTCATATCAGTATATATCTGTATGTTCATATTTGGCTTTTATCACTTACCAATTTCAAATTGCTTGTCTAATTCATATCACTGTGTATATCTCTTTAATTTTGAAATGCTTGTTTAATTTGTATCACTGTGTATATTTCTCCTAACTTGCAACTCACTTCCTGGATTGTGTGTATATCACAGAGCATGTGTGGATGTCCATGTTTACTTGTTTATATTTAGATTCTTAACACTTTGCTTGCAGGTTGTAGTTCACTTGTTTAGAAGTTGTTTAATTATGCTATCATGTCTTTTTCCCTCTGTTTAATAAACTTGTAAATCAATTTGCAGAGTATCTATTTAGACAATGTTCATTTATTAAGTAGTAATTTTCAAATACTCTTTGTACGTGTGCATAACATGTTAACTCTATTTCTAGCATCAGCATGATAATATAGAAGTTGATTTTGAGTTATGATTTTCAATGGTATCATAGTTATAATTTTTAGCTATGATTTTTTTTTTTCACTGGGGGAATCAGCAACTTGCGGTTCTCATACTCGCGTGACACGAGGTTGATACCCGTCTACTACCACTATAACCCCAGGTGCACCACACAACCTGCAATCATGGAGAACAAGTAAATTGGGGTGAGAATCAAACTTGAGACCTCCTTTACATACTTCCTTCCATTTACACAACACTTGCCAATCGGTCTACACCCCTGTAGGCATTTTGAGTTATGATTTTCAATGATATCCTAGTTATGAATTTGAATTATGATTTATAATTAGTATGAGTTTGTAGGTTTGCATGAATTACTGATTCTGTACAGAGTATTTTCCAGTATTAGTGTGATAGAGAAAATGATTGATTTTGAATCTCTTTTGCACAATGTTTGTAGACCATATGGATTCCAAGAATATCTCATGTTGTTTTTATGATGGAAAATATTTTTATAGACTGCCTTATCCATACTTTGCATTTCTCTGTAGAAGTTAGCATTGAGTTAATTCCACTTGAATTTTCATTAGTTGTTAGATTCCATCGTGATGTAATTCGCCACTGTAGACACAATCATCACATTTGAATACTATCACAACACTCTTTCTTTCAATTAGGCAGATTAGTATTTATTCTCTACAAGATAGAAATAATTGTGAGTTTTTGCTTCTCTTGCTTTCAGTTAGGTAGAATAGTGTTTATTCTCTGCAAGATAGAAATAATTGTGAGTTTTTACTTTAAGAATAGAGTTCACCTATAAAGATAATTCTGAAATATTGTTTGCTTATTCATAAATTGCTTGTTCATTCAGAAAGTTGCCTATTTATATTAAGTAGTTCAAAGTCCTGGATTGCTTAAAGCTACTTAAATTAAATAGTTCATAGTCATAGATTTCTTAAAGCTCATTAATTAAAGGTTGCTTTGTATATTTAACATAGAATATGTTGTTTAAATAGATTTTAAAAGTCATATATTTAAAGTAGAATTGTAAATTGAAAAAAGTGTTGATCCCTAGAGTAAACCATCTCCTTAGCTAGTTAATATTTCCATTATCTTTTCTTTCTTCCTTGAATCATACTGTGTCACAACTCTAAGTTTACTTACCCTGGTTTGACAATTTAATTGAGGGAAATTAGTACATATAGTTTACCCATCACCCCCCTTAGACCTCCTCAACTTTCCCCTCTTGTGATATCATAGCCCCTGTAGGTGCTCTTTCTCTGCAAACCTAGGTCATTTATTAATTAAATGCATAAATTAAATACTTAAAATATTCAAGAGGGTTAAAACCGGATATTACATCCTTCTCCTAAGTGTATCAACTACTTTATTCTCTTTTTCCTTGATGTGCTTGATGTCGAAGTCATATTAGTTGAGGAATTCCAACCATCTAGTTTGGCTAACATTTAGTGTCGGCTAAGTAATTCATACCACTATGGTATGTACTTAGCTTGAATTTTCTTCCCATGAGATAATGTCTCCACATTTTTAATGCATGAACTATGACTGTTAATTCCAAGTCATGTGTAGCATAGTTTCTCTCATTCTCCCTCAACTTTATTGACTCATAGAAAATTACATATCCATTTTGTGTAAGGACTCCACCAATCCATTCCTTTCATGCATTTGTGCATAGAATAAAATCCTCATATGGATCCACAACCTTTAAAATAGGTGCACTATTTAATAATCCCTTCAAGTGTTAGAAACTATTCTCACACTTACTAGTCTATTCAAACTTTGTTCCCTTCTTTTGTAGTGAAGTGATTGGATGTGCAACCTTGGATAAACCTTCAATGAATCACCTATAGTATTTAGTTAAACCCATAAATTATCTCACTTATAAAACATTCTTTGGTGTTGTCCAACCTATGATTTTTTCAATCTTTTCTAGATCCACTTTTATGCCATCCTCTTAAACAATGTGGCCCAAATAGTGGATCTTCTTTTGATAAAAAGTGCACTTAAATTGGAATAAAATTGGTTTTCTCTCATCACTTGTAGCACCATCCTAAAATATTTTTCATTCTCCTCCTATATCTTGGAGTAGATAAGAATATCATCCAAGAAGACAATGATAATTTTTTTCAATAAATCTATGAAAACTGCATTCATTAGAAAAATAATGGTAGATGGTGCATTTGTTAAGCCAAATGGAACTACCGCAAACTCATGATGGCCATACCTTGTCTGGAAGGATGTATTTCTCATATATTTTTCTATAATTCTCACTTGATGATAACATGACCTCAAGTTAATCTTGAAAAATATCCTTTCTCTTTTCAGTGGATCAAAAAGATCATCGATCCTTAGAAAAGGGTACTTGTTCTTTATAGTAACCTTGTTCACCTGTTTGAAGTCAATGCATAGCCTCATATTTCCATCCTTTTTCTTGACAAAAATATCCAAGGCACCCCAAGGTGAAACACTTAGGCATATGTACCTCTTCTTCAACAACTCTTCTAGCTACATTTGAAACTCTCCAACTCTAGTGTGCTCATTTTGTATGGATTTTTGGACACCGGGGAAACTCCAAGAATTAATTCAATAGAGAAATAAATGTCTCTCTTTGGTGGTAATCCCAAAAATTCCAAAAACATGTCCCCATACTCCTTTAAGATTGGATAATATTCAAGACTTGGATCCTTCTACTTTGCTAGCTCTTCCATTTGGGATACATATATTGGACACCATTTTTGTTAAGCCCTAATATTGGATCTTTACCCCTTAATTGTGGCATATTAAATTAGTAATGCTATTTTATTTATGTCGTCTTTATTCCATTAGTTGTAATTATTCCTCCTAGTCTCCTATATATACGAAGGAGACATTTTCATTTGGAATCATCTAGTACTTGAACATTTATGTGGGGTAAAAGGAGGTTGCCCCCTCGAAGAGGTTTATTATCTGAAATTATCTCTTTTTCAAGGCGTTGAGTACTTATTTTGAGGTTTTTCCATGCTATATTGATATTTGGCTCTTAACATATGGTATCAGAGCTCAAGGTCTTGGGGTTTCGTTGCTACATTTGAGACACCGTGGAATGTTTGCTATAACTTTTTTATACAATGATTCAGAAGGAAAATATTGGAGGATATTTAGTAGATGGATATAGGTACATTGGGTTAAAATTTAAGCTCCCGAGGCCTTATAATTTCGGAGATACATCCTTTGTAACATAGGGTTCTAGAATCATCCTGAATTGAGTCATTGTGGAATTTTCGCTATAAATTTTTTTTTGTAATGTTTCAAACCTTGGGATCTGGAGGATATTCTTAGAAATTAGTAAGATATCTGTGGTAGAAATTTTGGCTTCTGGGTCATCTTAAATTTGTAGATACACCCTGTGGAAGATAGGGTATCTGACTAGTCCTATTGACTAGTCTCAAGCAGGTGTTCCGGGTAAAAAAATCATAAATTATTCCTAGAGTATCAAAATTGAGCAAGACTAGTTGCATTGGATAGTGGACAGCCCACAGTAGTTCTGGTACGAGTTTCAAAATTTTATATCAATTATTGTGTGCGAGGAACGCTGTACAAGTGAGATCTCTTGGAAAGGCCAAAAATCAGCAAGTTGTGGGGAAGTTACCATAAATTCCACTTGGCACATCTAATTTTTATCATATCTGTGGCATTGAAGAGAAGAAATATTAGAGACCTACAAAAAATAAATTTCATATTCAGAAGGGACAAAAATTTGGAGATACAATAAAAGGAAGATTGTCTAGAAGAACCACCTCAAAAACAAGGTTTAAAGTGATACTTGGCCAACATGCCACCAAAAAAGGGAAATTCTACACCAAGCCTCCATACAATCCTACTTGGAGTCTTGATGAAGGTGAAGAAATGCATAGGGACATAAATGATTTATAAAACAAGACAATAACCAAAGATGAACTACAAGAGATGACGGATTCAATGGAAGCTAAGTTGGATACTAAGATGGATGGTTTAAAAGGGGAGATCATGGAAGGATTGAAAAAAATCCTAATAGAGATGACACCTGAAAGTGAAAATGTATCCCATAAAATTCATGATGAGGACACAAGGAAGGTGAGTCAAGAATGGATAAACTTCAACTTTGGGTTGAAGACCAACCACGTTCCTAAGATCGATATGAGGAAGTTTGATGGCAAGGACCCAATCACATGGATACTTCAGATGGAGCAATTCTTTGATCTACATAATGTGCCACATACACAAAAGGTACGAATTACTTCTTTATATTTAGAACCCAATCAATTTGTATGGTATCGATGGCTTTGTTATCACAAATCACTCGTCACTTGGACAATTTTCACGGAAGAAATGATAGCACAGTATGAGGATACAAGGAGCAATACTTTCTTTAGCCAATTAATATATCTCAAGCAAAAGGGTTCAGTTACCGAGCACATTGAGAACTTCCAAAGATTGAATATAAAAGTAAAATATATTCCAGATGCGCACTTGATTGATGTATTCATAGGAACTTTAAAGGATAACATTCAACATGAGGTTCGCCTTTGGGAACCCAAATCATTGGAGAATGCATTTAAGGTGGCAAGAAATGTTGAAAGTAAAAATATGGCTATGGCTACTAGAAGGACCAATCCTAACATCTATATAGAGTATAATGCCCCTTTTTCTAAAACACCTCAACCTACAAGGTTGACACCTCAACAATTGGAGGAAAGAAAAACAAAAGGTTTATGCTTTAATTGTGACAACAAGTACAATAAGGGACATAAGTGTGGTGAGAAGAAATTATTCTACATATATTGTGAAGAGGAATAAGAAGAAGAACAAGAACCATCTCAAGATGAAAATGTAGAACCAATTTCGTCTGAAGAGTTGACTCCCATGATATCGTGTAATGCATTGGCTGGAATTAGCACTCCTCAAACCCTTAAGATTGAAGGATACATCAAAAAGAAAAAGGTAATAGTCCTAATTGATTCTGGCAGTACTCATAATTTCATTCACTATAAATTAGCCAAAGCTCTCAATTGCTTTGTATATCCAACTCCAGAGTTTCAAGTAATGATTGCAGATGGAGGAACTATCAATTGCTCAGGAAAATGCAATAAGATCAATCTTACTATGGGGGAATATGTAATGAATAGTCCAATGATTGCTATACCTATGGGTGGTGTTGATCTTGTACTAGGAATCCAATGGTTAAAATCATTAGGAACAATGGATTTTAATTTTCAAGAACTTTTCATGAAATTTTGATTGGAAGGAAAAGAAATTGAGTTAAGAGGTATCACAGGGAAACCCAGTAAGGTGATAAGCTCTAATGGCATGAAAAAATTATTGAAAAAGGGGCATCAAGGTGTTATTGCACAACTATTCTCACTATATGTTCAAACATATAAGCCATTTATTCCTCAAGATCTCCAAGAAATCATTGATAAGAATTCCAAAGTATTTGAAGATATTCCCAAAGGTCTTCCACCCACTCGAAATAATGATCATGAAATTCACCTAATTCCTGGGAGTGTTCCTCCTAACATCAGGCCATACATATACCCTTATTCCCAGAAGAGTGAAATTGAGTGCATGGTTGAATAAATGTTAAAGGATGGCATTATTAGACCTAGCCAAAGTTCTTACTCTGCACCAGTGGTATTGGTATTAAGATAGCTCATGGCATATGTGTCCAGATTATAGAGAGCTCAACAAGATCACTATTAAAGATAAGTTTCCCATTCTTGTCATTGATGAATTGTTAGATGAACTACATGGAGAAATCTATTTCAAAAAATTGGATCTTCGTTCAGGGTATCATTAGATTAGAATGAAGGAAGAATATATCCCAAAAATAGCATTCTGAACTCATGAAGGCCATTATGAATTTTTGGTCATGCCTTTTTTCCTTACAAATGCACCTTCCACATTCCAAGGGTTGATGAATTCCATTTTCAAGCCCTTCCTTTGAAAATTTGTGTTAGTATTTTTTGATGATATACTAATCTATAGCAAGTCTTGGGAGGATCATGTGTGACTTGTTGACAAGGTGCTACAACTACTAAAGGAGCAAGAACTATATGCCAAACCATCCAAATGTTTCTTTGGAGTGAAGGAGGTATATTATTTAGGTCATATTGTATCTCATGAAGGTGTCAAGGTAGACCCTAACAATATTAAGGCCATGATGGAATGGTCGATTCCCAAAACATTGAATAATCTTAGAGGATTTTTGGGTTTGACAGGTTACTACCGCAAGTTTGTTCGGCACTATGAAGGAATAGAAGCACCTTTAATGGCACTAACTAAGAAGGATTCATTTTCATGGACTCCAGAGGAAACTAAAGATTTTGAACAAATTAAAGAGGTTATGTGCAAAGCTCCTGTCTTGACCACTCCAGACTTCAAAAAAACCTTTATTGTAGAATGTGATGCCTTGATAAATGGAATTGGTGTTGTCCTAATGCAAGAAGGAAGGCCCCTGGCTTTTGAAAGTCGACTACTCAAGGTAAAGGACTTACACAAATCCATTTATGAGAAGGAAATGATGGCAATACTACATGCATTGACGAAATGGCGTCCTAACCTAATAGGTAGGCACTTCAAGGTCAAAATAGATCATGATAGTCTTAAATACTTCTTAGAACAAAGACTATCTTCAGAAGAACAACAAAAATGGGTAACCAAGATATTGGGTTATGATTTTGAAATCGTCTATAAAAAGGGGAAGAAAAATGTTGTGGCAGATGCACTCTCAAGAAAGGATGAATATGTTGAGGCCTTTCTCTGTGATATCTCGATCATCCAACCCAATTGGATAATAGAAGCAAGGGATGAATGGAAGAATGATGAAAAAGTGTGGACTCTCATTCAAAGGTTGCAGCAAGATTCTAGTGCATCAGATACGTTTACATGGAAAAATGATTCACTATGGTATAAAGATCGCTTATATTTATGTAAGAACTCCCAACTCAAACAAAAGGTACTATTGGAATTGCACACCTCTCCAGTAGGAGGGCACTCATGATTTTTGAAAACCTACCATAGAGTCAAAAAGGATTTTTTTTGGGATCGCCTTAAAACTGATGTTCAAAGGTTTGTGGAAGAATGTTTGGTTTGCCAACAAAATAAGGTGGAAACGATTAATCCCAAGTCAGCGTTGGGAGGAGGTTTCCATGGATTTCATCATAGGGTTACCGAAGTTTGAAGGAAAGAGTGTCATCATGATGATTGTTGATAGACTTACCAAGTATGCATACTCTTGTGCACTCTCTCAATCCTTCAAAGCTAGTATAGTTGCCACCACATTCGTGGAGACATTTCAAAAGCTACATGGAAGCCCAAAGATTATTGTAAGTGACACAGATCCCATCTTCACTGGACATTTTTGGACGGAATTATTTTCTTGTTTGGGTACTCAACTAACTCATAGCTCATCCTATCATCCTCAATATGATGGACAAACTGAGATAGTGAACAAATGTCTGGAAGGCTACCTTCGTTGCTTTGTCTCTGATAAACAAAAACAATGGTTCAAATGATTACCCTTGGCAGAATGGTGGTATAACACTTCCTGTCATACTGCAACGAAAATGACACCCTTTATGGCACTCTATGGATACCACCCTCCTTCCATCACTTCTTCTCTAAAAGAAATATCTAAGGTTCAAGCAGTGGAAGATCACATCAAGCATCAACAACAAGTTCTCCAAATCTTAAAGGACAACCTGACCATGGCACATAATCGCATTAAACAACAAGCAGATCAACATCGTAGTGAAAGTATTTTTGAAGTAGGGGATTGGGTGTTTTTAAGACTACAACCATACAAACAGATGTCCCTCAAGAAAGCCAAGAAGGATAATAAATTATCACCAAAGTACTATGGCCCTTATAAGGTGTTGCAAAAGATTGGTACTATGGCATACAAATTGGAGTTTCCTACATCTTCATGAGTACACCCAGTTTTCCATGTTTCATGCTTAAAGAATGTTATAGGTGACAAGATCCCAGTTCAAACTGTATTGCCAAAAATTGACGAGGAAGGAAAAATCATATTGGAGCATGAATACATCACTGACACAAGAATTCATCAGCTGAGGAATAGATCCATTTCAGAGTATCTCATTAAATGGAGGAAACTACCGGCTGAAGATTCCACTTGGGAAGATGAGTCTTTTATACAGAATCATCCATAGTTACTCAAGCGTTGTGGACAACACTTGTCTCAAGGAGAGGGGCATGTTAAGCCCTAATATTGGCTCATTACCCCTTAATTGGGGAATATTACATTAGTAATGTTATTTTATTTATGTCGGATTTATTCCATTAGTTGTAATTATACCTCCTAGTCTCCTATATATATCAAGGAGACATTTTCATTTGGAATCATTTGGTACTTGAACATTTATGTGGGTTAAAAGGAGGTTGCCCCCTCGAAGAGGCTTATTATATGAAATTCTCTCTTTTACAAGGCGTTGAGTACTTATTCTGAGGTTTTTCTATGCTATATTGATATTTGGTTATTAACAATTTTATAAAAAAAAAATCCAATTACAATGTTGAAATATCTATAATAGATATAGGCCTTAGAATACCTTGAAATGTACTTGAATTACCTTTTTCATCAAGACATGTGAAATCCTTTTTGTAGAAATCTAGGACAATATGATGCTTGTCTAGCCAGTCTATACCAATCAAGCAATGATATGACCCAAGTGGTATTCCATTCAAATATACCTTAGTGCATAATCCATTCATGTTCACTAGGATATCCCTAACAAGTTCATTGATTTTCCTCTTGGTTCTAGTATCTAGTTGAAGTAACCAAGACTTTTCATTCTTACATTTCTTCAATTTGAGTCTTTCAACTAGATTTGGATCTATATAGCTATGACTAGCTCCAGAATAAATCAAAATAGATATAGGATGATTATAAATCTTACCTTCTACCTTAATCATTTGGGATTGGTAGTTTTCTTTTCTGTTTTCCAAGCATGCATAAACCCTTGGCATGCTCCTACCCATGTCTTCCACCATATCCTCCTTCTTTACATTACAGAAAATTGTCATCCTATCTCCCTTGTGAGGACACTATTTATACATGTGGTCCCCTTCACATCTCCAACAATTTATGGAATTCTATCTTGGCCTCTTCCCCAAGGAATCTATCATTCTTGGTTCACCTTGTGTTGGATTCCATTGCTAATGTGTTTGAGATTTGTTCTGGTGAAAGGCAACTCAAATCCTTTCATCCTTTTGTTCCATATTGAATTTATTCTTATCATCCCAGACCTTTTAGAAAGTTGGCCCTCCCTTTTTTTGCTCATACAAATACTTATCCTTCCTCACAACTTCTTCCAAATTCTTAGGCTCGTCAAATTTTATTTTATCCTTTTAAAATGATGGAAACCCACTTAAGAACCTTTGGATTTACACCTTATTGACCTTTATGAATTCCATGTACCTAAAAAGCTCCAAGAATCTCCTCTCATACTCCTCCATAGTCATGTTTCCTATCTTGAGCTCAAATAATTCTTGCATCTTCTTGTCATAGTAATTATGTAACAAGTACTTCTATTGAAAATATTTCTTAAATCACTTCCAAGAAATTTTCTTCTCATCAATATGCTTGACTTTAGTTAGTTGGTCCCAACACATGGAAGCATTTCCCTAAAGATGATATATGGAAATCCTTTCCTCTAGGTTTGATGAGTAATTATGCAGCTAGAAATATTTTCTCATGCCCAACAAACATGCTTCAACATGTTCACCCTTTCTATGATCTCCATAAAATGGGGGTGGCTTGAGCTTCCTGATCTCTCCTTGCAAATTGTTTGAATCAATCCTCCTCCTCTAATGTATGACATGGTACACACTTGGGCTACTCTCTAATTATGAAGGTGCATGCGCTCTTCTGGTTGAGTGTCCTAGTGAATTATGATACCTACTATCACTTCTTGAGTGCCTAGATCCCATATGATCATCCTTCATATCATGAGATTTGGGTGTTACTACATATCTTGCACTAGCTTCCTATTTTGTGTTAGATTATTTATGGATTTGTCTTTGAAAAATATTCAGACTTTATAGCAAATGAGTATTAATTTGATTATGTTCCTCCTGATCTCTTATCAACCTTTTTTTTTTCTCTATAGCTCTACACTTATTTATGCAAGATTCTCATATTCTCAACCAGCTCCACGGGCTCCACTATCCTTCTATGTCCATTGGAATCTGTTTCTGCCTTTCTCAAGATAATATTTAAACCTTTGATTATGTATTTATAACTGTATGATCCTTGTACATAATCCATATATCTAGTCCTCATATAGGAATAAAATATATTATGCTTGTACCTCTAATTTTGCAAAAATGTGCGTGCACCAATTACTATTAGAATTACGCATATTGTAAAATATTTCATTATTTAGGCTACATGTCACTATTCACCTCTATTCATGAAGAGTTACAAATGCACTAAACTAGATTTTGATCCTTTATACACATTCTCCTTTGGATCAATTTTTCGATGACTGTACTCATACCTCATTATGATTTCTGAGCGAAAAGTTTCATCTTTTTGAAATCGATAATTTGGCCATTTTTTTTACATATTTAGCTAGTGCAATCATTTTTAAGGGCTAACTTCTACCCCCTGTAGTAGAAAATATACCAAGAACCAAGAATATATTTTGTATCTAGCATAGATAATATTAATTATGGTGAGTACACAATGTTTTTTCGAATTTGATGCTTCAATCAAAGTTTGTATAAATTTCGAATTGATGAGCTTGCAATTTTTACATTTTCTTCAGACTTAGAATATTTAGCCAAAACTAGCTATCTCCCAAATAGAGAAAAACTAGGAAAAACTTCCTCAAGGAAATGTTTTCCAGATTTGAGGAGTTAAAATGTCGACTAAGAAATTTTTTCTAATTTGTGAGATGGGGTCCCTTTTCCTCCGAAGTTTTCAAAAATCCCCCAAAAGTGTTCGAGAATAGTGTTTTCTAGCTTGCTTTAGAACCTCCACTCCAAACCCTTTGAAATTATGTCAAAATCCCAACTGGGTATATTCATGTCTGCATTTTGGTCTCATTGTAAAAATTTCATCAATAATGGGACTTTTGTCAAAGAGAACCACCTAGTTCTTTAGAAACCACTCATTTGCATTTTCAAGAAAATTTAAGTAGAAATGTCTAGTGGCCCTCATAAACACTTTTGTAGGAATTCTCATTGTAGACATACCCTTTAAATTTCACCTGATTCTGAGTTGATCTTCTTCTGTTATGTACAAATCAAGTTTTAGGTTCGAGACTTATTTTTATATTTTTAATAAAAACCATCATCTTACTAACATGGAAATCTAGTTGATGTGGCATTTCATGTGGATTTTGATGTGGCACTTATGGCTGCCTATCAAAACCTAACTTGGATAGGTCACCATCCTCAACAGTGAGCTGAAGAATTCTTATATCGATGATCCAAACATTTCTTTCATCAATGAATCAATTTTTTTTTCTTTTGCTGGTCACCAAATTTGTTTCATCAATGGATGCAAAAAATCCTTCTATTAGTGAACCCCAAAATCCTTCTTTTGGAAAACTAAAGAATCCTTCCTTCGATAGTCGAAATAATCCTTCTTTTGGGGGTCCAAAAAATCCTTCTTTCAACGGTTTGAGAATTCCTTCTTTCAGAGATATGAAAAATCCTCCTCCATTGACAACCCATAAAATGTACTCCAACAACCTCCAAAAAGATTTATGTCTTTTCAGAAAAATCCAAAAAAAAAACTTCCATTGACAACCTCCAAAATGCACTTCGCAAACCTTCAAAATGGTTTCTATCTCTTCAGTGAACTCCAAAAAACTTCCACTGAAAACCTACAAAATGCACTTTGGAAACCTCCAAAATGGTTTTTGTATTTTAGGAAAACTTCGAAAAAATTCCATCAAAAACCTCCAAAATCCTCTTCGACAACCTCCAAAATGGTTTTTGTCTTTTCTGTGAAATCCAAAAACTTCCATCGAAAACCTCTAAAATGTACTTTGTAAACCTCCAAAATGGTTTCTGTCTTTTCGATGAACTGTAAAAAAATTCCATCGGTGGTTGTTGGCACAAGTTTGATCAAACCAGGGTCCTTCTTAGGTTACCAACAAAAGGTACCGAGTAGTCTAGAGCACTGGAATTTTCATCTCCTTCGAAGAGAAGAAGTCTCAACGGAAGCGCTGCTGAGACAAATGGATAGGGAAGGGAAAATAAAATACTTAGGAGGGTTCATAGAACCTTCAAGATTCATCCTGATCTTGCACAAGACATCTAACTACATAACATATATGAACTCATATGTGCAAGAACTGGAAATACTTATGTTGCAGACAAGCATTCAAACACAGATACATCATGTGGAACTCATGAATCATAAAGAAATACCATAAATATACAATGCATAAGGATAAACACAGAAAGACACAACATATTTTGAAATTTTGGATCCTCCTTCATATATTAACTTTAGATCTTTCTCCATTACAAACTTAGAGATACACAGTAGTGCTCTGTTATAGACTCTTGGCTCTGGACTCATTTCATAGAGCTCTAACTCCCAAATTGGTGTATAGATTACATTACAGACTCAAAACTCTGACTTCTCAGCAGTATACAATAACTATGATTAGAACCTTACATTTGCGATATCAACCAACCAATTAAAATCAGCAATAGCCAACCTGACCTAACCCAAACCTTTACAATTATATTCATCCCTATATATAAGCTAGGTCATGTCTTCTGTCTCTGTCTTTCACGCTTTCTTATTCTGTTACAACCACCTTTGTTTTGTTGGCATTGCATTGTCCTTTCTGCAATTGATTTATGTTTCTTCTACTTGCTTTGTTGTCCAGCTTCTTTTGAAGATTGTGTAACTCATACTAGGAAAAAATTGGGACTGTATTCCTTCTTGCATGACTCCTTATCCAAAATTTAAGGGCCAAACAGGCTCCTACCACAAACCTTGACTCGCCCTCGAGTCAAGTACTCGGCTCTTTTGCATCTTCCAGGAGCAACTGTTGTTTTCCCTTGTCCTCCTTTTCCTGTTTCTTTTTGTCTTCTACTTGTGATTTCTCTTCTTTTGCCTCTTCAAATGAAGGGCCCAACTCTAGGACCAACTCCAAGGCTCACTTCCTCACTCCTTGAAAGATTCCAACTTTATCCTGCCACTTCCTAGAAAGGAGTAAGGCCTCTGCTATGAACTATTTGGTCGCCTCTGTAATACATCCCTTGGGCTTGGATGCAACCAACGAGTTCCACTCAGAATATGTTGTTGCATAGACTTGATGAATTTGCATGTAAACTATCTGAATGACAGGCCAGAAGTCACACAGATCCTTCTTTTCTATAGATTGTGCTTCAAATAGGTCGTTCAATTCATTGTCCGCTTGTTGGATCTGGTCGAACTTTTTTTTTTGCTCTAGCAGATCCATCATGGCCGCAACTTCTTCGTTAAGCACCTAGATTATGGTGTGCACATCCTCCAAGGTTTGGTTGCATCTAGCGATGATGCCCATCCAATCACTAACTTTCCTAAAAATCCATGTGCACTCAGTTGTTCACTTATGTAGTGTTGTGTGGGCATTGTTGCTTTGTAGAACTATCTTCTCCATTTGATCCTACAGCTTCCGAGGTTGTTGCTCTTCTTCTTGTTGAGTTTTCTGCAACTCTAGATGCTCAGTGAAAATGGCTAATTGTGACCATGCTCCTTGGAGAAGTTCGATCTGATGCTATGACTCTCCTACATGACTGGATTCGGGCAGTTGGGGTCTGACCTTTCGAATCTCTCACTAGGATTCAAAATTATTTTCTTGGAACCTTTCTAGTCTGTGCTCGACCTGGACCTTGGCATGTTCCTCTTGTTGTTTGGATGCTTGCGCAAGGAACGCTTCCTCCCTTGCAACCTTGGCAAGCCTCTTGGTCTATTGGAGCCTCTACTCCAGTTGATCAGTAGATGCTATGATCATTCCAACCAAGTATGTTGTTGGCCATTGTGCAAGGTCAGCAGAAGACAGTGCTATGTCCTTGGGTTCTCGAGTCTGCAATGAAATTCCACTGGTTGTTGATTGTTCTGAATGAGTCTCCACTTCCTCCTCACCTACGAATGGTCCTAGCACCAGCCTCAACCTCAGCGTTGATGGAAAAAGTGTCAGAAACTATTTTCTCACAAGGAAGAGTTGCAATAACTATGTGCACTATTGAGGGTTTTGGAGAACAAACTCCATTTGTTCCTGTGCAGATGTCGCGCTCTACCCAGAGGTTGACTCTGGTTCCTTTTGAACCTCTAGTATCTCCTGCCCTTTTCTTACATCTTCTTCCTATGTTGCGCTTCCCTGGCCACCCTCAACCTTGGTCATTGAAGGAATGTGCTGGGTACTTTGTGCTTGCGACTCCTCCACTATTTGGGTGTCATTTTTTGCAATAAAATGCACAATCTACTGGTCTTGGGTTTCTGGGATCGAACCAGTCAATTGCAAGCTTTTCTCTGGTACTTTTGGGTTTGGACCATAAACTCCTGGTCTCGGCTCAGGAAACTTCTGGGTTGTTTCTAGGAGTTCTCTCTCTGGTTTCTCTAGGGGATCGAGCTACATCAGCTCTAAATCTGTGGTCTGGGGTGGACAGATGGTTTTGGGGGGTGGCGATTGGGGTTGTGGTGGCGATGGAGGGTGCTCGGTGATAATGGTGGATGGAGGGGTTTCATGCTCAAGGTCATATTGAATATGAATGACTGGGGTTTCTTTGACCACTGAGTGAGTGCAAGGGACGGTGAATGAAAGGGGTTGGGGGTTCATAATTTTACTTAGCGAGACCCCGATTTTGAAATTCTTCACTACAGGTTCTCTAATGAACATAGTGCTCAAAATCTCGTTGACATCCTTCCCTGTCAATAGAGATTTCTCTGGCAGCTGTGGGAATATTGGTAGCATTCTTTTCTTGCACTCCAATGGTTGTGTTTCCTCCTCCTCCTCAGAGTCCAAATATGTCGAAGCTTCCTTCTTCTGGGCCTCTAGTCCTGAGGTTGATCCTACCCCAACTTCTTTACCTTTCTTATCTAGAAGCTCGGCAAGAAAAATGTAGTGCATCACTGAATTGTGTGGGTTGCGTTTAACTCACATCCACAACATTACCTCTTTGTTGAAGGCCTCCTCATCAAGGTAGAATGGTAGCATCCTCGAGTGGAAATCCTCCCTATTAGCATGCCTCGGCCATACAAATGTATGGTGTCGGTTCACTTTGAAAGTGATATTCCTCATGTTGCAGTTGAGGATCTCATGTGGAATGTGCAACCTCTGCGTTGCATTGATTAGGTCAGTGTACCACTTGGAGAACACTGTGGTGTTGAAATTTGTATTCTCTAAGTCCGTCGTGGAATTCCAGAGCTCGAACATTTTTGCAAGGTGCCCCTTGTATGCTAGCACCAACTGTCTTTCCATGGGTGGCTTCCACTTTAGCATCATGAATTCCATCAAAATATACCAATAGGTGAAGGTGACTCCCTTCTCCTAGGCTTCCTTGCAAGACACTAGTAGTTGTTCTAGGAGGTAACTACACCAGTTGAATACAACTCCATTGGCACAAAAGTTTGTTACTGACAATGTATCTAACATGCATTCTCCCTTGTAATATGAACTCATAACCTTGCTAGCTATGATATAACAGCCAGTCCTGACTGCCTCTAGTATTATGGGGTCAATTTTGGTTGTGTGTTGCCCTCTCTGAGTGTGGAACCTTTTATAGAGGTTGGGCTCCCCTTTCTTTTTATCGTGCTTACTAGGACCCTGGAATCCTTTCGACACGTTCTCTCCTTCAAGGGATAGTCTAGTAAGCTGATGAATATCTTCAACAAGGATTGGATACCTCCTATCCAACCATAGACTTATGTCGTGCACCCTAGTGATTAGGAATTTGGTGCACCGCGCAACATCACCAATAGTACCGAATACTGGCAGGTCTTCGAGGTTCATGATCATCAAGTTGAATAGATTGATGAATTAAGGTTTTGTCACGAATTGCATGCCTCCCAAATCATCTGGAGCTATACTCCAGAAGACGTCTATGTTCATTTGGGGGAACAAGACGAGGTTTTTTAAGTCAAGATCAAGGATCTTGACCTGATCCACCTTCCCCTTGAGATCACCCACAACCTCGAATCGAAGGTCACAGGGCTCATCTGGTACTACATATTTAGACATAGTGCTTCAACTTCCTGTAGCTCTCGAAATTGTGGGCTCTGAGTTATCACAAATTCTGTAGTGAACTAAGGATTGGGGATCAAAACTACGGGTTTCACAACTGCACAGGCTAGCTCACTCTACAAAATTCATAACTCGCTAAGTTATTTGAAAACAATGCGTTCTACGGTGATTTCTCAGAGCCTTATACTTGGGCTTAGCTGGCAAGTTCATCAATAACTATTGTTCATCATGACCATTTGGATGCAACTTGGATCTAAGTTGTCCGACGGGACGAGTTAACGGGGTAAATCCTATTGGGCGATTCTGGCATTTACTGTGCAAGTTGGATAGGGACGTGGTCAATTTCATACCTTTCTGTTTGATGGGTGGGAATCCTGACATGAATACCAATGGAATCTTAGCATGTCATGGATTTATGGCTTAACTGAATTCAGACGGGGTACTGTAATGGAAATAAAGGCTGTGACTGGACTAGGTTCAAGTGGCACATTTCAGATTTTTTCTCCCTCTAACCACAAAGGGGTCCCCATCATATTAATGATTGTCATTAATGGATTCTTTACGCTTCTTATCTTTCACTACTGAGTAAGTTGTTCTGCATCAAACAAAACTTAAACATAAAAGGAAATTAACTACATGTCATGGCGCAACACTGCACATGTCGACCTTATTAACTGAATTTACAAAAATTGCAGAAAACTCAAATTAACTATTATGCATATTCCTTTGGACTAGAGCAACAACCTTTTTATCTCAATTCTGCAACATATAGGGTTTCAAGCGAGCACCATTCACACATCCCGACCACAGCATACCATCCAGTTGCACAATTCTGATTGCTCATGAAGGTCAAATCTCCGCAACTATAAATGGTCCCAACCAATGCATGCACAACTTGCCAAGATGCTTCTGGTACCGACTATCATAGAGTATAACCTTGTCTCCTTGCACAATTAAATTAGTTTTAGTGTGCTTGTCATGCCAAGATTTTTTCCTTACTTTTTCAACCGATTGATGGAAGTCTGCTAAAAACTTGGTCTCTTCGACTTCTTGTAACTCCATAATTCTTTGTGCAACTGACTCTTCCTTTGACATATGGTTGATCTATGCAATGTACAAAATTGGAGTGATGAATATTGCAGGCACTACAGCCTCCTTCCCATAAACTAGCTGGAATGGCGTGTACCTGTGGAGTTTCTTTTTGTTTGTCATCTAATCCCATAGTACTGCTGGAACTCTCTCATCCCAATCATCCTGATTTGTGCAACAGACCTTTGTTAACCCTCTCTGCAGAATCTTATTGAATGCTTCTAATGTTCCATTGGCTTGCAGGTGGTAGGGGATGCTTTTGTGACATTGGTTCAGGAACTCTGTTGTAAGCTTTTCTATAGTGATACTAATAAAATGTGCTCCCTGATCACTATTTAGGCTCCTAGGACATCCAAAATTGGGTGATAATATTCTCAAAAATGAACCTAGCAGTAGTATAGGTCGAGTAGTCTTGAACAACTGTTGCCTCAGCCCAACGCATAAGGTAGTCAGTTGCGGCAATAATGCATCTATCCTTTGAATTCTTAGTTGTGGGGTTGATTGGTCCAATGAGGTCAACCACCCACTTCTCAAATACCTGTGGAGCACGAACTGGTTGAAGTGGTAATTCATCTCGTCATGATGGCTTATCCACTCTTTGACAAACATCACATGATCTAGCATATACCTTTGCATCCTCGAAGAGTGTTTCCCACCAAAGTCCATCTTGGAGAACTTTATGCACAATGGCCTTTCCTCCTACATGACCTCCCGCAACTCCATTGTGGCACTCCCATAGTATATCCTACCTTTCATGATCCAATATACATATCCCGAGGACACTATCTAGTCCCAATTTATACAATTTTCCTATGATCAACTGGTAATCCGTTTTTCTAAAACCATATGGCGTTTTTGGGTTGCAAAATATGTTTCTAGGCAAGCCCCTATACTTAAAAACACTACTATGTCCTCCAGGTACTCTGGTATGGCCTCAACCTGGTGTTGGGTCATGTTGTCATTGATTCCAAATGTTTAATTAATTGATTTCAAAGGATTGATGTCAAGTGATGATTGATTGATTGTTGTCAAAGGATGGATGTCAAGGAATTGATTGATGCCAAAGGATTATTGAATGATGTCAAAGGTCAAAGATTTGATGTAAAATGATTAATGTTGATTGATGTCTTATCATAGTATATTTATGAAGTATGTATTGTATTTGATATGAATGTATTGATGAATCATTATTCTCTTATCATAGTTGATAAGGTGCACAAATGGATGAACTCCAAAGTGGTCCCCTTATGGTGAAAGCCCTCACAAAAAGATGCTTTATGGTTGAGTTATCCTAGAAGTATGGTTTGAGAACCCATGCTTATATGTGGAATAATGAGATGAAGATCAATGAATTTGTTGGTGAAACTATCCTGTATGGATAGTGCTTGTCATGCCATTTCCAGTGGTATGTGGAATGTCACATAACTCCTCATGGTTTGAGAGTCATGGCCCTACAAAGATAAAGGACCATCATATGTAGGCTTGAAGCCCCAAAAGGTCAAAGAAGTCAAAGAGCTTGCAAAGAAGAAATTATTATTTAAATGATAAAGAAAAGTGACAAAGTCAAGGAGGAATATTTAAATGGAGAACTTTCTAATTATGGAAAGTGGTTAACCCTAAAAATGAGGAAAATAGGTTAAGTGACCTAGAAATGGGATAAGTGACCTAGAAATAGGTTAAGTGACCTAGAAGTGGGTTAAGTGACCTAGAATATGCTTCTAAGGAAGCTACTTGGAAAGTATAAATAAGAGGCAAGGATCTCTTGTGTAAGAGCATATCGTGTGGATCTTTTGTGTATCTCTTGTGTGTATCTCTTGAGCATGTATTGAAGATATACTCTAACGGAGAGAGATGATCTGGAGGATCTCATGGATGCATCAAAGTTCGGCAAGTCAGAGATAATATGGAAAAAGTCTCAAAAGTTCAGAAACCCTAGTTTATGAGGCATATGCAGGTTGTAGTGAGCCAGGGCAAGTACATGTGTGGGCTGAATGAAGACAGGACACATACAGTGGATGAAGTCATGTATACTTGTGGTTGAGTTGATGATAGGCTCTTGGAGACAAAACTAGGTTCTAGATCTGCATTCTATGGGCTCAGATCTGCCATAGAAACTCTGGTATGGTTACATTGTTGTCTTGATGGATACTCTTGCTTGTTGTGTAGTGAATGCTTAAGGAATTCTTGATATGGCTTTTGTGATGTGGTTTGTGTTGGTTGATGGAGTGAGAAACACTCTTATGATTCAGTGATGATATGATTTCCATAGTATGTTGATTTTTTATAGATGATTGAGTAGCATTCATATTGTATTGTTGAGGAGCATGAGTAAATTGTTGGAAAGCTTGGATGTGTTGTGACTGGTTATGGGTCAGATTGGACAGTGAGAGACAGAAGAGAATGTGATTGAAGGTTGCAGAGGATTTGAGTGTGTGATGAAAAGAAAACCCTAATTTATCAGAAGTGATACGCAGGCTGTAGTACAGACAAACCACGTACATACGTGAGTTGTACTACTGGTAGGGCACGTACATACACATGTTGCCCTACCGACGGGTCACGTCCCTATTGACAGATTGATATTTTTTTAGGATTGTTGCCTCATCTTTGTTGGTGCTGATGGTGTAATATGAGTCTTGCATTATAGAGTCGGTGCTCTTGTAGAGTTGTACTCTATTTAGTTGTTGTTGATAACCCAAGGATCGTAGTCCGTAATAAAAAGAAAATTGTGCATACATCTTGTGTTCCTTGTGGTGATGATTGTTGATGATATATTGTTCATATATGTTGTTCACATATGTTCACATGTAATTTATTATAAATGAAAACAACAAGTAATGAGTAAATGGTGTTTTCTAACTAATGAGTTTTTTGAAAGGGAAGTTTTTGGAAAAAGATCCCTACACTGTTCACCCCCCCCCTCAGTGTAGTTGGTGTGTCCAACACCCGGAACAAATATGCATCTGGGAGCTGATTGTCAACTACTTCGCCACTTTCCCCTGACTATAATATAGATCGGTGATCAGGTCCTACGTTGCATCTTCCAGGCTAATTCTTGAAATAGTAGAAACCATCTACAAATTCTCCCTTCCAACACAAGTTTATTAACTAGATATTTCAATGAAAAATGATCAGTAAAGAAATCAAAATGAGAACCTAAAAAATAATGTCTAAATTTATGCAAGGAATAAATTATGGCTAAACCCTCCCTTTCTGTCGTTGTGTAGTTGCGCTCAGTCTGTGACAACTTCCTGCTCGCAAAATATATAGGATGATCCATGGCTCCATCTCCAGGTTGCACTAAGATATCTCCTAAGGAAATACCTAAAGCATCTACATGGACGTGAAATTCATTTTCCCAGTTTGGTAATATCATAATCGGTGTTGTGTTGAGCTTCTCCTTTAGGGTCTCAAACTCTTTATCACATTCTAGAGTCCATTGGAACATTTCAGCCTTTTTTATTAGATTTTCCAAAGGTGCAGTAATGTTTTCATATCTTCTGATGAACCTGCGATAGTACCTTGTGTGTCCCAACGTGGAGCACAACTGATTAGCACTCATAGGTGGCGGCATATTCACAATAACCATAAATTTGGTTGGGTCTACTAGTACTCCCTCTCGGCATACTATGTGACCCAACAAATTTCCATGTGGTACATAGAAGATACACTTTCTGAGATTCAATGAGACTTGCAATTCTCTGCATCTGTCAAACATAAAATATAACAACGTTACATGTTCCTTGAGCATATTGTATATCGTCCAATTATCCATGTAGACTTCTATAAACTTGTGAATGAACTCTCTAAAATATTTTATTACGATCCTGGAGAAAACTGCAGGGGTGTTCTTTAAGCCAAGTGGCGTCACATTGTATGTAAAGGACCCCCATTCTGTAGTGAATGTGATCTTCTTTTTTTCCTCTTCAGCAATCCTTACTCAGTGGTAGCCTAAAAATCCATCTGTGAATGAGTATGCTTCTTTCCCCACAACATGTTCTAGCACCTCATTAGTAAAATGTGTTGGGAAAGGGTCATGTACACAGTCAGAGTTAAGGATTATATATTCTACACAGACCTTGATATCCTTTGTGCCTTTATTACTTTGGATGACTATTGGGCTGACCCATTTTGCTTCTTCCACTAAAAAAATAAGTTTGGCTTCCAACATCTTGTCTATATCCTTCTTAACCTTCTCTTTAACTCTAGGGTTAAGGTGGTATGGTCTATTCCTCATAGTCTTTGATCCTGGTTTTAATTCAATTTTCATTTCTCCCATAACTCCTTTGATTCCCTTTAACTCTGAAAATGTCTTTGGGAACAAATCCTCATATTCTCACAACAAACTCTATATTTCTTGACTAGTTTTCTCATCCCAGTAATCCCCCACCATATCTATCTTAGGTTTATCTTTGGTCCCTATATTGAATTTGCACAACTTTAATGTGTGATTATAGGAACTATCAGTCTGACTGGGTATGGTGTTCTAGATTTCTCTATTCCCTTCTGTCTCTTTAATGGCTAGGTTTCTCATTTCCTCTAAATCATCTGGGCTTTCTGAATCCTTGATAATCTTATAGCATTCTATAGGCTTGTTATTTAAGGGTAGGTGAAGATTAATTTTAAGTTATTGACTATGTTTTTCACATACCACTAGGTTTGATTTCTGATTACTATTGTCTGTAAAAATAAATTCTTTAATATTTTGCAGGACTACTTCAAGCTCAGGGTACTTACTTGTAAACGAGAAGTCCTTGCAAAAATGATCTTCCAGCATCTTCAAGTCACTGGTTTGTCTTCTGGTTTCTTCATTTATGAACCAAGATTTTGGGATTAGACCTAGTGAGTGGGGAAATACCTGAACCCAGAAGCAAGAAGATATTTCTGCAACTTGTTGTTGTGTCACGCACTGTTCAATATGTGATATAGGATCAGATTCTCCGTTGAATAGTTGCATAACTTGGAAATCCGTTTGCATCTCTGATTCCAGCTGCTCCTTATTTTGAAACTTATAATTGATAGCTTTATTCACATTGTCCCAAATTCTGAATAAGGATTTATGATTGGCCCACCATTTGGTAAGGGTGTCCCAGAGGGATACATCTAGTACTGAGATCCTTTGATCCTCTACTACCTGTTCTTCTATGTTGAGCAGAAAACTGTCAAGTCCTTAAGTACCATCATATACTGGGTGTTCTCTAACCTCGGTCCCAACCCATCTAGTTTCTCTGACAGTTGCGCATCTCCTTGAGAATCTTTCGTATGAGCCTTCCTTCCAACTGTCAAAAGCCAATTATGAATCTTCGTCTACTGATTGTATACTCCTCCAAATTACTGATCCATCAATAGTAGGATTTATATAATCATCTCTTGTTCCAATTGTTACATTGTATAACTGATCCAAGTCTTATCCCTCCATATTATTGTCTGTGGGATCTGTATATCTGGGCCCTACATATGGATCCAAGGGTTGAACTACCTTGATTCCATCTGCCTCAAATTTCATGGTTTCGTTCTTTAGGTCAATCACTGCATATTTGTCATAGGCCCAATCGATCCCAAGTAGTGTAAGGTAAGGGTCCATATTCTCCAGTCTTCCTATGGGGAAAATAAAATACTGGTTGGCCATCCTTAACTGGATTGGGGAATATTTCAATCGAGGTTTTCCTAAGGCTTCCCAAGTCTTTTTAGGAAGAATGTTTACATCAGATCCCAGATCCAACATGACATCCTTAATCTCAAATTTGTTTAACTGGGCTACTAGTCTGAATTATTTTACAGTTCATATTTTCCTTCTTTGCACCCTCTGAGTTCTTTTTTCAGGAAGATTAGTCCTTATTCCTTCTTCTATGGGTTCTTCATTCTCTAAAACTAGGTATATCACATTGCGCAACTTCTATGTTAATTGGTTGTTCCCGAGAATGTCAAAGAATAATTGAAACCAAAGGTCGACTACATTTTGAGGTTGCTCAGGTTTTCTCAGTGTGACTGCAGGGTTTCTAGGCATAGGGGGTGAAGTAGGGACTTGCACAATATTAGGGTAAAAAATAGGCTATGGGGGTTTCTATTGTAACTCAGGGCTAGGGATATTCTGAAATATTTCTATGGAATTTTTAAAGAACAACTTTTGTTTTAGAGGGTTATACATGTCTTACGTAGGTGTTTCTTTTTGGATCTGAGGTTGATTATCAGCATCAACTCCTATATTTTCTCCTCCTTGAGTAATGATATTGAGCTTGGGTAATTGTCCTTTACCAACTCTCTTGATTTTTGAACTGATGAGGTTACTTCCTCATTGATGTACCCGAACTTCATATTTTGCAATTAGTTTTGGGCAATCTTCCATTGCGTGCCCATTGGTTCTGCAGTGGGAGCACCATGGCCACCTCAGATGAGGAAAATCTCTAGCCATGTGGCCTTTCTCATCACAGTTATAAGATATGCTTGGACCTCTTCCCCCAAATATTCCTCCTTTAAAGTCTCCTCCAGCTCCACCTCCTCGACCTCTTCCCGGTCCTTGAGGGTTTTCATTCACCTTGAATGTTGTTCTGCCCAACCTATCTACAAGTGCATCCAACACACTACATTGATTGGTAGTATGGGTGGTAGATGCGAAAAAATCACAGTGTACTATATTTTGTACTGTCAAATATTTCTGCATAATGGGGCATTGTCTCAACCCATGCCCGTGGAATCGACAGATCTCACAATACTCAAATGTTGGTGCTAGTTGGCTCCCTGGAAAAACATGATATGGGGTGGGGTTATGGAATGGTAAGTTTGTAGACACTTGCAAAACTCCTCCCGTGGGTCCTACTGAGGGTCTCATCGGATTCTAAGGAAGTCCCATTCCCCTCATTCGTGGAAATTTGTTCACCAGATGTCCTTATTTATAACATCTAGTGCACCAGACCTGCAGTCGTCCTGGTCTAGGTATCATAGTTCTTGAATATTTTCTGTAAGTATTGATATTTTCCCTTGTAGTTGTGCCAAATTCGCACCTATTGGGGGTCTGGTCACTCTCAGGCTCCCAAGGTATCCCACCATGGCTTCAATCTTCATCTATTGTTCTAAGGTATCTATCAACGTGGCTATCTGTTGTTGCGTTAGCGAAATCCAAGTCAGAGGTAGCAATCCCTGAATGTACCATTCTCTTTGATGTTCCTCATGGATTGGATGTGCTAACCTCCCTATATCATCTTTAAAATTTTGGTTGTATTCCCAAGCTGATTCACCTTCCCTTTGTTGAATCTCGCACAACTTAAACAGAGCCTGTTGTTTTGACTGAGGTAGTTTAAAATTCATTATGAACCTTGTCTGTACCTGGCCAAGTTTGAACACTTGACCTTGCATTCCTGACACTCCTAGCTCAATAATATTCATGTACCACTTGAGAGCACGACCCCTCAAGGTAGTATGGAACTCAACCAAATTATTCGCACATAGAGTCCCTCTGGATATCCACATTTCCTCACACAAGAACTAGTGTTGATCAACATCTTGATCCCCCTTACCCCATAATTCTGGGTATCGGGAAATCAAACCTCATGCATGACCAACCATTGTTGATCATGGTGCTCTTATCAAAATGAAACCTAACGGTCCTACTTATGATCTACCACGGGATCCCACTATCCTCCATGTACTCTCACTTCTTGGTTGTGGCCGACTAACTAATTGTACTGGAACAGAACTAGAATGAGAAGGTAATATCAAACTTACCACTTGTATAGAAGACACTTTGGGTATGGGCGATTCAGGGCTGGCGCCACTGGCTTCTGGGCAATTTTCTTTGATCTGGGGGGTCTCTTTTTCTTCCTCTGGAGTAGTCTCTTTAGTTGGATTCCTGATCTTTACTATCATCTGGGCTAAATATTCTCTTTCTTCTTCAAGGTTCATGTCGACTTCCTCCTCTCTTACGTCTACACCTTCTCCTTCTTTTCCACTCTCCTGGGGACTTCTTTCTCTCTGCACTTCTCTCTCACTTAATCTTTGACTAGCCGGTCTTTCTTTTCTTCTCATCTTCCACAACTCTTCCATCTATCTTTCCTCTACTTATCCTGGTCTGACCTCTTTCTACAACTTCTTGGATTGTCTTGTTTCTTTCTTGATCTTGTCGATCCACCACTTCTCAACTATGGCGTCTCTTTTCATGGCTTGCTCATCTCTTGATTCCATTTCTTGTTGTCCCCCCCATTTTTCAAAGAACCCTTCCCCTCTCTCAAGCCATGACTCTACCCTAGCCTCGCCCTACCCCAAGCGAGGGTGTTTACACTGCCATGTCAGTCGGAGACATAGTCATCATCCCCTCTTCCATCAATAAAACTTTAATCCACAAGGGGATTTCTCTTAGTAGTCTTCCCCTTGCGTATTTCTTGAAATCTACCTCTGCACATGAAAAAGATTAGTGATTCTTAGTTGCAAACTCAATATTGTATCATTCTGATGTGGTATTGACCTAGAAATCAATCACTTGTGTGACTAGACGATCCAACTGATGAAGTGTTGCAATATTTTATGTGTCCCAAGTATAGGTCCTCTTGACTCGTTCTTGGAACTTTGGAGCTTCGTGGAGCATATTTATCCACTAGAAAATTTCTTCCAGGAACTTAACCCCAAAATATCTCGTAATGGTCGCTCTATATTTCTAAGTAAAATATTGCCTCACGATTATCTTCTACATATTTTCCCCTCAACTTTGCTTCTTTCCATATGAAGGCATCACAGTTCTTTCCCACCATTGGTCAATATTAGATCTGTGAATCCATGGAAGAATCATCCTTAGAGGTTCCCTGTTAACGTAGGTCCTGACAATATAACCATTTTGTTGGTGTAATTTTGATCAGACCAGGGTCCTTCTCAGGTTACCAACAAAAGGTACTGAGTAGTCTAGAGCATTGGAATTTTCATCTCCTCCGACGAGAATAAGTCTCACCCGAAGTGCTGCTGAGACAAATGTATAGGGAAGGGAAAGGAAAATACTTAGGAGGATTCATAGAACCTTCAAGATTCATCCTAATCTTGCACAAGACATCTAAATACAAAACATATTTGAACTCATATGTGCAATAACTGGAACTGCTTATGTTGCAGAAAAACATTCAAAAATAGAGACATCATGTGGAAATCATGACCCATAAAGATAAAATTCATAAGGATAAACACAGAAAGACACAACATATTTTGAAATTTTGGATCCTCCTTCATATATTAACTTCGGATCTTTCTCCATTACAAACTCAGAGATACGCAATAGCGCTCTGTTACATACTCTTGGCTCTAGACTCATGTCACAAAGCTCTAACTGTTGGATCATGTTGTCATTGATGCTAATGGTTTGATTGATTGATGTCATTGATTGATGTCAAATGATTGATGTAATATAATATGTATTGTCCTTGATGAGAATGCATAGATGAAGATGGATCAATGAGTTGTCATTGATATGATGAAGATGGATCAATGAGTTGTCATTGATACATGATGAAGATGGATCGATGTGGTTTCATTGGTATATGATGCATTGTTGGATAAATGTATAGATGACTCATTATTGTCTTATCATTATTGATAAGGTGCAGAAATGGATGAACTCCAAAGTGGTTCCCTTATGGTGAAAGCCCTCATGGGAAGACGCTTTGCGGATTGAGTTATCCTAGAAGAATGGTTGGAGGACCCATGCTCTCATTATTTTCTTATCATGATTGATAAGGTGCACAAATGGATGAACTCCAAAGTGGTCCCCTTATGGTGAAATCCCTCACTAGAAGATGCTTTGTGGATTGAGTTATCCTAGAAGAATGGTTGGAGGGCCCACGTTTGTATATGGGATAACAATATGAAGATCAAGGAAATTGATGGTGAAACTATCCTATATGTATAGTTCTTTTCATTCCATTTCCAGTGGTATGTAGAACGTCACATAACTCCTCACGGTTAGAGAGTTATGGCTGTGAGAAGTTAGAGACCCCGGGTTTGGGTAATGGACCCAAGTTTGTTTGATGGGTAACGGTATGAGTTATGATATATTTTTAGAAAATACTATTCTATATGAATATTTCATGTCATGCCATTTCTGGTGGTATTTGGAACGTCACATAACTCCTCATGGTTTGAGAGTTATGGCCTTACGAAGTTGGAGGACCCTCACATGTCATCTAGAAGCCCCAAAAGGTCAAAGTAGTGAAAGTGGTTTAAGGGATTTTAAAAGGTAAATAATAAAGTGAAGTGATGAGTGTATTATAATTCAAAGTGAATACAAAATAAATTATTTAAATAATAAATTTAATGGATAAATTAGAAGTGGGTTAACCCTAAAATAAGGAAAGTGTGGCCAAGTGAGCTAGAAGATGTTTTTAAGGAAGCTACTTGGAGAGTATAAATAAGAGGCAAGGCTCTCTCATTTTAATCACACTTGAGAATATTGAATATATATATGTTTCTGATCTAACCAAGGATATCTAAGCCGAAATTCCGAGGAAAGGTGAAGAAAAGAAGGCCGAAATGCAAGGAAGGATAAATTCTTTTGATGGTGCTTTCTAAGGTATGTTATTTACAGGTCATCTCACCATTTTCACTATAACTTTTTTTCTATAATGATTCAAACCTTAAAATTTCTATTCCATTGAGAAAACATACCGAAGTATCTATGGTAAACAAATCATCTTGTGGGTCATTGTATTTTGGGAGTTACACTCCGTGGAAAATAGGGTTTGTGGCTAGTCCTGAAACTAGTCAAAAGCTGGTGTTTCGGGTAAAAACGTCATAACATCTTCATAACAGATCCCAATTCAGTGAGAAAAAATGTGTTGGTTAGGGTACAAACTTTAGTATGTTTTGTAACATTTTCAGATCAATTCAATGAATATTTTGTGTGGGACACACTCTACAAGGTCGCTCTCTAGAATAAGCCAGAATTCAGCAAGGTATGCCATTTTTGCTATAACGCCTTTTCTGAGAGGTTCCAAGTAGTTCCACCTAGAGGAATTGAATAAAATAGACTGAATAACATTGTGTATCAATTTCAGATCTTTATTCATTATAGGTACAAAGTTATGATTATTTCAAGTTGGGGTTGTTGACTAATCCAAAACTAGTCATGGTTGAGACAAGCAATTGATGAGTTGGCACATACATGAGGTGTATAGTTGATGATGTTGGTACATATTGATGATTCATTGATTATTTGACACATGATTGGTATATACTTGGTACATGGTTGGATTCACTTGATTATGGTACAGGTTGATTGCAGGTTGTTTGGCACAGGTTGGTGCGTGGTTGATGAACTTGTTTATGTTGACATATTGATATATGTTGAGGATTGTTGCCTCATCTCAGTTGGTGCTAAGAATGTAAGTTGAGTCTTGCATATATAGCTGGTGCTCTTGTAGAGTTGTACTCTATTCAGTTGTTGCTGAAAACCCTCGGATAGAAGTCCATAATAAAAAGAAAAATTGTACATACATCTTGTGTTCTTTGTGTTCCTTATGGAGATGATTTGTTGATGATATGTTGCTGATATGTATTCACATATAACTGATTATAAATGACAGCAATGAGTAATGAGAAAATGTTGAATGTTAACTAAGGATTTTTTGTGTAAGAGCGAAGTTTTGGGAAAAACATCCCCACACTCATTCACCCCC
>JASDQU010735964.1:123509-155984 GCA_032191745.1 Picea mariana | reverse complement strand
TTGGAAGAAAAAATGTAAAAGCAAAGAATGTTCTATTGGTTGAAGACTTGAATCATAATCTACTCAGTGTTAGTAAAATGTGTGATCAAGGATACACTCTTACATTTGATTCCCGAAAATGTAAAATCAGAGAAAATAACTCAGGAAGATTGGTTGCAACAGCAACAAGAAGACCAAACAACGTATACATCCTAGACATGAAGAAGAGAGAGAAGACAAAAGACACACAAAAGGATTCTAAGGAAGAAAACGTCCCAAAGACCAAAAATAAGGATGAAGTATTATTGAGTGCCACATGTTCAGGGGGAGCAGCCCCAAAGAAGAAGGTTACCTTTTTCCATTAAAATCAGGGGGAGAAGCCATACCCTTTGCCATTGATGTCAAAGGGGGAGAGAAATTGGGATCATGATGATAGGGGGAGCATGAGTGTTTCCATCAATGACAAAGGGGGAGATTGTTGGAAGATTGGTTGTTGTCATTGATGTCAACCCCAGTCATGGGTTTTGGACCAGAAGATTGATGAAGTTATTTGGACATGAAGGAAAATGAAAATGAAGATACAACACCCATGGATAGATATTATACATCATGCTCTTTCCGGTGGTATGTGGCACGTCACGTGGATCCTCATGGTTGAGGAGAAATGAATTTTTGAAGATGACAAAGTGAATTGTACATGTAGGCCCTGAAGACAATTAAAGAAAAGAATTACAAAATAAGAAAGTGTCAGGTCGGCCCTAATGTTAAAAGGAAGTGACATAAATGGTATAAATAAACATCATTATACATTCATTTGATACAATTCGAATTTCAGAGAGAAGAAGAAGTAAAAGAAGACTGGATTTCAAGGGAGGATGAAGTCTTTTGGTGATGTGTTCTAAGGTATGTTATTTTCAGGTCATCTTACCATTTTTGCCATAAATTTTTTTCTAGAACGATTCAGATGGTGAAATTGCTATGGTAGTGAGAAGAAATATCAAGGTACCTCTGGTAAAAAGTTCAGCTCTTGATTCGCTATAATTATGGAGATATACTCTGTGGAATATAGGGTTTGTGACCAGTCCTGAAACTAGTCAAAACAAAGGTGTTCCGGGTAAAACAGTCATAACTTTTTCATAAAGACTCCAAATGCAGTGGGACCACTTCCATTGGAAATATTACGGACTGTAGTTTCTTGTGTGATAGTTTCAGAATTAGATGTTAAATATTGAGCGTGGGGCATGCTGTACAAGTCGGGTCTTCTGAACAGACCAGAATTGAATAAAGTTTTATTATCTCTCATATATTCTTGGGTGGAAGGAAGGGGAAAGGATAGAGAGTTCATATCTCTCTTGATATTGGAGGATTGTATCTTCCTCTTTGAGGTTTATCCCTCCCTTTACATTTGGAATCTGTAGCTACCTTTGGAAGTCATTACTTCCCTTGAACAAAAACTATTGATTATTTCTCATATATTGTGCATGGTGTATTGTGGTGTATTGGTGTAACTCCTATACTATTATTCATTTCTCATTGGATATAATTGAATGGTTTAAGTATAAGTTGAAAAAGGTTTTAAATTGTACTTGATACTGATTCACCCCCCTCTCAGTATCAACACAACATTCATACATGAAAAATACATAGTAAATACAACATTCATTCATAGAATTAAAACTGTAAATGACACAATGGTCAAAACACTTATATTTTAAAAAAAAATTCACAAAATTGGCTACAAAAGTAGGACGTTCCACCCAACTGTAGACTTGTTGCTGCAAATCTCTTGGTAGAAAGTCACCTTCGAGTTATGGCTACTAATTCACGAGAAATGATGTCTCCTATGGGTATCTACTGCCCATTCATAGCCCAATATAATACAAAACTAATTCCTGCAACAATTTAAATCCACCAACTATCTTTCCCCTCAACCCACACAACCCAAGTAAAGGGATCCCCTTCTCTACCATAAAGTCCCTTAGGCTATCCCACTTCCCTCTAGAGATTTATCATAGGTTGGACAAGAAATCCCTCTGCTAGGGGATCCAATAATTCTAGCTATAATAAGAATTATAAAAACAACAAATCACTTTCTCACTTGGGAAATTATTACATATAAATCTCACCCTCGGGCCTAACAACCTACTTCTTCATGAAATTACTAGCTCCAAAATCTATCCACAAAAACCACTATGGATGCTTGCTATCTCCTAGCACTCAAAACACATTTCCTCTCTTCTTCCCAACTATAAAACTGCCTTCTTTTCCCATGAAAATTCCATTTTCTCCCATGCACATTGAATCTCACATTTCCCAAGGTTGATTGTACTCATGCCCATGCTCTCAATAACTATGTGAGGTGACTTTACCCACCAACCCCTCACATGAATTCAATGATTGGGATTTGAAACACTTAAAAATGAAATAGAATGTTCATACTAAAATAATTTAGAAATATGGTTTGGGTTTAATAAGAATGTATAATCCCCCCTCGGCCGCCCTTGGACCCCATCTCCCTTTGAAAGTTATCCCCCATGACCGTGTGTGTATTCATGTGCATCTAGTGATGCATTTTATTTTATTATTTTTTATTGATAAATTTTACATACTATAGCAACCATACATTGTATTTACAATATACATCACTAATTTGGGGATTAAAAATAGGAATGTTACACCAGGATGGATGCCTTTGTATATATTATTGGGCCTCACTTGATGCATGAGCATCGTCATCAAAGTGCGAGTGGAGGATAGCTCAGCGCACTAGTGTGCATTTTGAAGTGATTTTTGAATTTAAGAAGGGCATATCATGAAATATCTTGAAAATATTGTAATTAAAGAACATATTTAATGCTTAGGAGTTGAGCCATTGCATGAGATCAATGTCGAATGTATTTTCCTTTAATGTAGTAGCTTGTTGTACATATTCGAAGTGTTTTCTCTTATTTGTATGTCTCAAACATTTATTATAATAAATACTTATTAGTTGAAGGCTTTTATTTCGATAAGATAGCACTAAGGTAGTCGGAGGGAAAAAATCTATGAGCTCGTTTTGTATAAATAAATGTATTGTTGCCCAAATGAAGTTGTTGCAATTTAGTTGAAGGCTATTGAAGATTATTGTAGTTGAAGGCTATTGAGAGTTGTTGTTAAGAGTTTTTTGAAGAGCATTGTATGTATCCATGTACATACCATCTGAATGAATATAACAAAGAAGCGTTGATCCACATGTTTGGTGTTGTTGTTATTGTGTCTATCTGAATGAATGAATGGTAGGCTTTCTGTTTAATTGCAATTCTCTGTTATTACTTGTTCTTATGTTATGAATGCATTTACATGGTTGAATGTATGAATCTATGATATATAATATAAGTTTCAATTTTTTCTCTTCTATGATCCTATGCAAGGAGTGCATATGTGTCTGCAAGGTGTGCATTGACATAGTCTATTTCAACTCAGAAGCTCATAAGAGAATACATGAAAATTTGTTTGCAAGAAGTGCATAAGTGTCCGCAAGGTGTGCATGGACAGAGTCTATTTTTACTCGGAAATTTTAGGAGGGATAGCTTGAAAGTGTGCATAGGTGGAAACATACTCAGAGTCATGTTGTTCAGGAGGAACAATTGAACTATATAGGAAATGTTGCAAGGAGTGCACAGTCACCCTTCAAGACTTAATTTGAAGGAAGCTTGTTGCAAGGTGTGCGCGGGGTCGATATTTCACTGAGTATGGAAGAAGTCATTTTGAAAAGTTCAGAGTGTCGAGGAGGAACAAGTTCAGGAGAGATAACCTGGAGCTTTGTATACAAGGAGTGCATATTGTCTGCAAGGAGTGCGTGACAAAGTCTTTTGACTCAGAAGCTTAGGAGTAGTAACTTATGAGTATTTTCATAAGACCATGAACTATTGCAAGGTGTTCACAGTCATCCACAGAGAAGCTAAGTCATGGAGAAGACCTGTGGCAATGCATGCACAAAGTCAAAATTTGACTAAGTGTCGAAGAAGTGCTCTAAGGAGAAAAATTTCAAGGAAGAAAAATCCTAAAAGAGATAGCGGGGATAATCCTTCAATAGAGAGGATCCATTTAAGGTTTCTCAAATTAGAGAGAAATATCTATTCAAGACGGATCAAGATCGTTCCATACTATCAGATCTGGGAGAGTTGCATGGAGGTTAGCCATGTATTCTTTTGACACTTCATGGTTCGGAGGTTTGAAGGTGTTTAAGGAGTGGGGATTGTCGAAGTCCTCAAGCCCCGAAGTAATTTGAGCCGTTGGTTGCAGGAGGATACATGGAAGTGGATAAGAAATCTTGGGAGGAAGATATTTGGATATATTGCATAGTGCAGATGACAGTTTCTGCCGAAGTCCCAAAGAAGCGAAGATATATGGACCATCGGATCTAGAGGAGACACGTGGCGAATATCCATGAGCTTTGGAGGGAGAGTCCTTCGGAGGAAAGTAAAGGCGGAATATCCAAAAACTCTTGAAGGCCAATCTAGTGGAGAATATCGTGGTCATTGATCTAAAGTGGATGCGTGTTGCCAATTTGCAGAGGGAAAATTCCAATCGTTAATTCTTGGAACACGTGGCACTCAACCTGTTGCTTTGGGTGTGAAGCACTTCAAGAGGAAAATGATTTTGAACATTCGAAACTCCCAAATGTCGAATTCTTGATGCAAGATCATCTCTCCACATCAGCCAGCCAACCAGCCAGCCACGCCAGCATATTCAGATCGCACGCTAAAAGAGAGGCGCAACCTCATTTAAATTTGATTTGACTATAATTAAATGGTTTAGGATGTTGAGCCAGGAAGATGTGCCTTCATGCAGGCATAGAGTAGATCGGCTGAGATCTAGATCCAGATGTTGGACTAGACAACCATTTATTGTAATTGAATAGGGTAGGTAGGTTTGGAGGGAAGCGCTTGAAGAGCCCCCTCAGGTAAAAGAGATTTTGAGATCTCATTTTGAGTTAGTGAATAGTGGTTGTAGTGTGGGGATCTGCATGTAGAGCAGAGAAGAGAAGAGCCAGAGAGATCTCAAGAACACCATTGTAATTACAGGCATTTGCCATTTTAATATAAATAGAGCAGTTTTTCCTGCATGAATTCTGTGTTATGTGAATGTCTGTGTGTGTTCTTTATTTATGTTGTAGATGTATACTGTAGTTGTGCATTTGCAGGAGTGTGTTTGATTTTAGGGTTGAAGGTATTTGAGGCTTCACACCAGGAGGGTGTGACAAAACACTGCGGGTTCTGAGAGCCGTGCACAGAGGATGCATTTCTGAATTCTGTGGACTCAGACAAAGACGTGTTGTGGCACAAGAGCTGGAATCATCAACTCAGGATAAGACCTTAAGGTTGTTGAATACCTTGGAGGCAAGGCTATGTATGAGAGACACAGTTGCAGACAGAATTCTGCTGTGGATTCTGTAGAAGCTCTGACAGGTGGGCATTGAGCACAGGCACAAGGTGCAGTTGGAGTAACTCTGTTGTGAGTTCAGACAGAAGCTCTGAGGAGTTCTGTGAAGCTCTTCCAAGTGGGCATTGAGCCAGTGCAAGTAGTGCACAGAGGAAGGAACTCTGTTGTGAGTTCAGAAGAATCAGAATCACTAAGGATTCTGTGGGGCTCTGCCAGGTGGGCATGAGCATATGCACAGAGGTGCATTGAGAAGAAATCTGCTAGGAATTCAAGAGAAAGAACCAGAATCACTGAGGATTCTGAAAGCTCTGCCAGGTGGGCACTGAGTGGGTGCATAGGTGCACAAGAGAGATAGAACTGCTGGGAGTTTTGAGAAGGCACTCTGCCAGGTGGGAATTTGAGTCATTATGTAGATAGGCACATGAAAGAGAAGAGAACTCTTTTGAGTTCTGGAATTCAGAGGAAGAATCCACTGAAGGATCTTCACAGGGTTGCTGAACACCCAAAAAGGCTTAGCAATAGGTTGCTTGAGCAGAGATATAGCCTGTAGGGCATTGTATTCTCCATCTGTGGGAGAAGGAGGAAACCAAAATCCCTCATGCGGTCTGAGTGTTTGTAGAAGCTCAAGATGGATAGCACCAGCGTGTGCATGAGAAGACTCTATAGGAGGTAGAGATCAAATCTTCAAGGATTTGAAGAAGAGCTTAGGAGGAACAACGTTTTTACATGTGTTGGCGAGACTCAAAGTCATGGAGTTCACAGAGGAAGAGAAGGAAAAGGTCGAGGCCTTTGAGGAATTTGAATTTTCCTCCCAAGTCTGGGAAGAAAGTGTAGAAGCTCAGCAGGAGCAGCAGCAGCCATCATATCGGCAAGAGAAGAGATCTGGACCGTTGATTTCTACGTCCAGGAGGAGCTCAGGAGAAGCACACAGAGGGGGAGATCGACAGTTGTTGGATCTCATTCAGAAATCCTGTCAGCCATTGGATCGAGAGAAGATGCTCAGAGTTTAGTCTCTGGAGTGTGCGTAGAAGGACAGATCTAAACTGTGATATCTTGAGTATATTACCCGTTAGCCATCGGATTGAGCAGGAGCTACACGAGGGTTAACATTGGGACTCCAGCCATCGGCAAATCGGGATTCCCGAGGTGAAGAAAATCGACACACTTCAAGTCTCGAAATATCGGAGCGATCTGGACCGTCCGTTGGTGGAGATTGAGCGCCCATCAGTACTTTGGCGCGTCGTGAAATCGACATTCCTGTGGACAAGAGATCGGGGAAATATAGGTTGAAAAAACCGACATAATCTGAGCCATCCATTCTGGGGCACAGGTGTCAGAAATCCGCATTGAGTCGAGATATTCAGCATCGAGAAATCGGAGTTCCTAAGGTCGAAGGAGTTGGGACATCGAAAGTCTCAAAATCCCAGAGGAATCAGGATCGTCCATATGGAAGGGACGTGTGGAGGAGATTGGCACCATCGGGAAAAGTCCCGACAAGGAAGTTGTTGATCGGTGTTTGGGTCATCGAGATATCGAGGATCCTGGTGACAAAGTGTTTGCACATTTTGGAAACACGAAGGCCGAAAACCCGATGAGTGGAAGCCAGTTGTCAGCGTATCGAAGAAGGAAGGAGCCACCATTTAAGGGGGCCAGCTGTCAGCCTATTGGGATTCAAGGATCGATAATCCCGTGAGCATATGCACTTTGGCATTGGAAACCCTGAAACCCCGACGAAAGGAAAGACATAAGGCTGTGGTCTTGTGAGCACGGTCGTGTGGACCAGGGAAAATCCAGGAGGGGCTAAGGGTGGGCAGAGAGCTCATCGGTGATCGGGGAATCGAGAATATAGAAACTCTCGACAGCAGAAAGCACGAAACCCTGAACCCCGAAACTGAGTCGGGAACAACCACGGTAAAGTGTAGAAGGTCGTGTGGAGGAAAGAAAGGACATGTGGACTAAGTCAGATTTTCACAGTGATTCCCGAGGGAATCCAAGGAACCACCTCGGCTCAGCAAAGGGGGATTTTTTTGATCGATCCTGAGAGCGGGAGGTGCGTGCAGAGACCCTACATGGTATGTGTGTGCGCCATTTCTACTGTTTCAAGTGGTATCAGAGCGAGTTCTTGTCTGTATATTTCAGGCAAGAGAAGCAGGGGATAAGAGAGTACTCTGATACACATCAAGTGGTATTAGAGATTCAGATTCTTGTCTATATATTTTAGGCAGGAAGAGGCAGGAAGAGGAAGAGAATACTCTAATACACATCAAGTGATATCAGAGAAGGAAATTCATCTGTATATTTTAGGTGAAAGAAGACAGGGTTGTTGAGGACTCTGTAAGGATTGTTTGTGGGTAGGCAGCAATCAAGAAGGTAATCAGGGAGATTGTAGGAAGATGAAGCTGGAAACACTCGGGATGCAGAGTGACAGCAGGACTGCTAGGAAAATAGGCAAAGATAGCACCACGGTTACTGAAGACCATAGGCATGCTGGGAGGAAGAAAAGAAAGGTGGAGAAGCTTGCAGAAATGGATAAAGAAAGGGATAAAGAGCTCTATGAATTAAAGGCAGACATAGAGAAGCTCGAACTGTGGATGTGGCAGGATAGGAGTTTGAGACAGATGCATGAATTTCCCATGAAGAAGGCAAAAGCAAAATGTCCATTCAAGGAGTTGATGGTCAGAGGGTAGCGCAGGCTATTGAGAAAGTGGTTGAGGTATGCTGAAAACCTCAAGGCCACAGAGGAAAAGATAATTTATGTCTGTGAGCCAGAAACTGGAAAATTTCTCAGTGAAGAGAATGAATTGGGATCAATTGAGGATCTCAAGAAATGCCATGAGGGCAGGGATGAAATTCCATATTTCCAGGAGGGCAACGGGTTTAGATCGCTACGGGGTCTCACAGACTGTCAAGAGGACAGCCATGGAATTTCACATTGCCAGCTGGGCAATGAAATGAGGTCACTACGGGATCTTGAAGACTACCTGGAGGGCAGTGAAGACATCTCATATTTCCAGGTGGGCAGAGATGAGAACGCGGGACTAGCTGAAAGTCTCATGGACTCGGAGGAGAGTTCAATTTAGCAGGGGTTGCTGATGAAGATGGGATCGGTTGATCTCATAGTCTGCCAGGAGGGCAGTGAAAACATCCCATATTTCCAGGTGGGCAGGGATGAGTAGGTGAGTTGGAATCAACCAAAGGAGATGACCGAGCAAATGAGACTGTCTGAGGGTCTCATAAATTTAGAGGTGAGTTTGGATCAGCATGTGCAATTGACCAAGGAGGAAGATTAGGATAATATTCTGATGATTGGAGGGATTGGAGTATTCCTACCATTTTCCCAAGAGGAGGTAGAAATCGGTGTTGCAGATGCAGCAACAACAGCAGAACAGTCAGCTGAGACTGTTAGAAAAGAAGAAGAATTGGAGCAGGTTTTGGAAGCTACCCAAGAAGGAAAAGAGAATGAGAATTATGAGGAATGGCTCAATAATTTCGGCCAGGGAGCTGAAAAGAAAGAAGCTACAACACTGAAGCTAGCAGCAAAGGGATCCAAAGAGCAAGCAGGTAGATTTATCACTCCATGGGAGATCGAGCTAGAGATGTTGGAGGATTGGCTGAACAATCTAGAGCCAGCAAGAGAAATGACAGAAGTTGAGCTGTCAGAGAAGGTGACTGAATAGAAAGTCAGTCAAAGGGAGACTGCAGAGCTGAAGTCTACAGCAGAGTATCAACTTGAGGCCACAGATGAAGATGAAGAAGGAGGCATGGGACATCATGATGATCTGCCCATGTTTCAAAAAAATTTGCAGCTCAGGAGACTGCAATAACTGGACCAGCCACTGGAGCAGCTGGACGAAGTAATAGAAGAGATCAGAAGGCTGATGTTGGGGTCAGCAGAGACTGCCAGCAAGGAGAGGCTGAGCAGAAGAGAAGAAGCAACAGCAGCAGTAGTAGCAAAATGGAGCAGATGGGAAGCTCCAAATATTTGTTTGGGATCCAGGAGGATTTCCAACAGTTGAGAGGGGAAGCACATGAGCAGGAGCTCATGATTTTGCAGCTGAGGAGTTTGATGCAGGAGCATCTCTCCACGTTAGCCAGCCATCCAGCCAGCCACGCCAGCATATTTAGATTGCACGCTAAAAGAGAGGCACAACCTCATTTAAATTTCATTTGAATGTAATTAAATGGTTGCTGAACACCCAGAAAGGCTTAGCAAGAGGTTTCTTGAGCAAAGATATAGCCTGTAGGGAATTGTATTCTCCATCTGTGGGAGAAGGAGGAAACCAAAATCCCTCAAGGGGTCTGAGCATTTTTAGAAGCTCAGGATGGATAGCACCAGCGTGTGCATGAGAAGACTCTACAGGAGGTAGAGATCAAATCTTCAAGGATTTGAAGAAGAGCTCAGGAGGAACATCGTTTTTACACATGTTGGCGAGACTCAAAGTCGTGGAGTTTGCAGAGGAAGAGAAGGCAAAGGTCAAGGCCTTTGAGAAATTTAAATTTTCCTCCCAAGTCTGGGAAGAAAGTGCAGAAGCTCAGGAGGAGCAGCAGCAGTCATCAAATTGGTAGGAAAAGAGATTTGGACCATTGATTTCTACGTCCAGGAGGAGCTCAGGAGAAGCGCACAGAGGGGGAGATCGATAGCCGTTGGATCTCATTCAGAAATCCTGTCAGCCATTGGATCGGGAGAAGATGCTCAGAGTTTAGTCTCTGGAGTGTGCGCAGAAAGATAGATCTGAACCGTCATATCTTGAGTGGATTACCCATCAGCCATCGGATCGAGTAGAAGTTGCACGAGGGTTACCATCGGGACTCTAGCCATTGGAAAATCGAGATTCTCGAGGTGAAGAAAATTGAGACACTTCAAGTCTCAAAATACCGGAGCGATCTGGACCGTCCATTGGTGGAGACACGTGGCAGAGATTGAGCACCCATCGGTACTTTGGCACATCACGAAATCGACATTCCCATGGACAAGAGATCGGGGAAATCCAGGTTGAAAAAACTGACATAATCTGAGCTGTCCATTCTGGGGGACAGGTGTCAGAAATCTGCATTGAGTTGGAATATTCGACATCGGGAAATCAGAGTTCCTGAGGTCAAATGAGTTGGGACATCGAAAGTCTTGAAATCCTGGAGGAATCAGGACCATCCATCTAGAAGGGACGCATGGAGGAGATCGGCGCCATCAGGAAAAGTCCCGACAAGGAAGTTGTTGATCGACGTTTGGGTCATCGGGATATCGGGGATCCTGGTGACAAAGTGTTTGCACATTTTGGAAATGCGAAGGCCGAAACCCCGATGAGTGGAAGCCAGATATTAGCATATCAAAGAAGGAAGGAGTCGTTGTTTAAGGGGGCCAGTTCTCAGCCTATCGGGATTCAACGATCGGTAATCCTGTGAGCATGTGCACTTTGGCATTGGAAACCCCAAAACCCTGACGAAAGGAAAGACATAAGGCTGTGGTCTTGTGAGCATGGTCATGTGGACCAGGGCATAGCTAGGAGGGGCTAAGGTTGGGCAGAGAGCTCATCGGTGATCGGGGAATCAAGAATACATAAATTCTCGACGGCAGGAAGCATGAAACCCTGAACCCCGAAACTGAGTCGGGGACAACCACGCTAAAGTGCAGAAGGCCATGTGGAGGAAAGAAAGGACTTGTGGACTGGGTCATATTTTCACAGTGATTCCCAAGGGAATCCAAGGAGTCACTTTGGCTCAGCAAAGGGGAATTTTTTTGATCGATCCTGAGAGCGGGAGGTGCGTGCAGAGACCCTACGGGGGTGCGATCGCGCATTCCTCATTGCATCAATTCTGAAGCACCTTTTAGGGTTTATCCTTGGAGTATATCGAGGTCACATGTAGATAGGGGCTAGCGGAAGGAGCTAGCGCCCACAAATTGAAAGTTTAAAGAGCACTAGAAAAGGGCTCACGGGTTCCATACATAACATGCGCCTAATGTGATAATAGGGAATGTGTTAAATCGAATTGGGGGGTAGCAGGGTCTGAATAAGCTAATTCGGCTCAACCTTGTGAAGATCCTTGACCAGGAGGTCATGCAACCCCTAGGAGGGAAGGGTGGCTACATTAAGTGGTATCAAAGCCACATAATTAATTTTTGTAGGCAAGAAGACATGGTATGATACCATCAAGTGGTATCCGAGAGACAATTTTCTTACAGACAACAGGAAAATGTTAGAAGGTGAGAAGAGGAAGTAGTTTGATAACATCCAGTGGTATCAGATACATGAAGTGGTAGTTGTGTAAAGGAGAAAAGTTCAGCACAATGTCGCCTAGAATATGTGCAAAGCCACCTGTAGCAATTCGAGTTGTGGAAAGGGAGATGAGATAACTTCATGCAAGATTAGATGCTATGGAGACAAAACAAAGGAGAGAACCTAATTCTGGAGACATCAGTGATGCAGAAAATGAAGAAGTGGAAGTTGAAGAAGTTGCAGGAGAAGATGTTGTAGAGGAATGCTTACTGAAAGTTGTTTTCAATTTGGGAGCTAGAGAGAAGATAGACATCCTGATGTATGAAGGCAATTTAGATGTTGAAGAATTGTTGGATTAGATAAGATCAATGGACAAGTACTTCAACTATGAAGATGTTGATGAGGAGAAGAAGGTGAAGCATGTTATCACTGGGTTAGAAGGACATGCAACGTTGTGGTGAGATGAACTGAAGGCTGACAGAAGATGCAAAGGCAAGAAAAACATCAAGAATTGGGACATAATGGTAGCCAAGATGAAGGCTAAATTCATACCCAAGGATTATCAGATAAATCTGTTCAGGAAGTTGCATAACCTGAGACATAAGGGAATGACAGTTAAATAATACACAAAGGATTTCGACAAGATGAACATCAGAGCTAGACAAAGAGAAAAATATGATGAAAAGGTTGCTAGGTATATAAATGGCCTGAGATATGAAATCCAGGATGAAATCAACATGATGACAATAAGGACAGTGGAGGATGCTTATCAGATTGCACTAAAGGAAGAGGAGAAGTTGGCCAGAAAACAGAACCAACGAATTCAGGAGTTGTTAGAAAATTTTACTAACATAGTAGTGGATGAGTTACCTAGATCATTACCACCCATCAGGAGTATCATCCATCACATCGATCTAATACCAGGAGTGATTCTACCGAAAAAATCAGCGTACAAATTGACACCTCAAGAAAATGAGGAGGTAAAGAAGCAAGTCCATAATTTGATGGACAAAGGGTTAGTCAGAGAAATCTTGAGTCCATGAGCAGTACCAATTGTGTTAAGTTTGAAGAAGGATGGAAGATGGAGAATGTGTACAAACTCAAGAGACATAAATAAGTTCACCATCAGGTACATATTTCCTTTACCAAGGATGGATGACTTAATGGATTGTTTGAGTGGAGAAAATTATTTTTCAAAGATAGATTTGAAAAGTGGATATCACCAAATAAGAATAAGAGAAGGTGATGAGTGGAAAACAACCTTCCAAACAAACGAAGGGTTGTATGAGTGGCTTGTTATGCCATTTGGATTAACGAATGCCTCGAGTACTTTTATGAGGTTGATGAATGAGGTATTGAAATATTTTATTGGTAAGTTTGTGATTGTATATCTGGATGATATATTAGTCTTCAGTAAAACTGAAGAAGAGCATTTGAGGAATTTAACATAGGTGATGAGAAGATTTCAGCGGGAGAAGTTGCTAATAAATCTAAATAAGTCCTATTTTATGAAGACATAACTCATTTACTCGGGTTTTGTAATCTCTTCAAATGAATTGAATATGGATCTAGAGAAGGTGAGAGAAATCGGAGAATGGCCATTGCCAAGGAGCATATTCGAGGTGAGAAGCTTCCATGGATTAGCGAGTTTCTATAGGAAGTTCATTGGAAAATTCAGTGGAATTTGTGCACCAATATTAGATACAGTGAAGAAGAGGCACAAGTCTTTTAAGTGGATAGAAGAAGCTAATAAAATATTCAATACATTAAAGGAGAAGATAATAGAACAACCGATTCTAGTCTTGCCAGATTTTGGGAAGACATTTCAAGTAAGATGTGATGCTAGTGGAGTTGCAATTGGAGCAGTCTTGAGCCAAGATAATAGACCTATTGCACATTTCAGTGAGAATTTGAATCACACTAAGAGAAAGTACTCCACATATGATAAATAATTTTATGTAATAATTCAATCCTTGAAGAAATGGAGGCACTGCCTTCTTCCAAAAGAATTTGTTTTGTATAGTGATAATCAGGGTTTACAATTCATAACCAAACATGAGAAGTTAAATCAAAGACATGCTAAGTGGTTAGAGTTTATGAAAAATTTCACTTTTCTCATTAAACATATTTCTTGTAATACTAACAAAGTTGTTTATGCATTGAGCAAGAGATGTCTGATTCTACAGGAATTTCAAGTGAAAACCTTAGGGTTTGAAGACCTTAAGGAGATGTATTGTGATGACCCAGATTTTAAAGAAGCATATGAAGCATGTGAAAATCATGTGCTCAGAGATAGAAGCAAGTGGACAGAGTATCTAATTCAAGATGGATTGTTGTTTAAAGTTTGTCAATTGTGCATACCAAAGTTCTCAATGAGAGAGAATTTGTTGAAGGAATAACATAGTGGAAGTCTAGTAGGACATTTTGGCCATGACAAGACATTTGCACAGTTGAAAATTTCATACTATTGGCCATGTATGAGGGAATAAGTGAAGAATTTTGTGGATAGATGTAAGATTTTCCAATATGCAAAAGGAAAGAGATAGAACACTGGATTGTATCAACCATTGCCTATTCCGGATAGGCCTTAGGATGTAATAAGCATGGATTTTTTGTTGGGATTTCCAAGAACACAAAGAGGAAGTGATTCCATATTTGTGGTAGTTGATAGATTCTCAAAGATAGCACACTTTATCCCATGTCAAAAAACCAACACACATTGCAAATTTGTTTTTCAAGGAAGTTGTGAGACTTCATGGGTTGCCTAAGAGTATTGCCTTAGACAGAGACACTAAACTTGTTGGTCATTTATGGAGAACATTGTGGAAGAAGACGGGGATAGAGTTGTCCTTTAGTTCATCATATCACCCTCAAATGGATGGATAGACTGAGGTGGTAAATCGAAGTTTAGGAAATTTGTTGAAGAGTCTAGTCACTGAACATCATATCCAATGGGATCAAATTCGGTCATAGGCAGAGTTTGCATACAATGACTCACCAAACAGAAGTATAGGAAAGATCCCATTCCATATAGTATATGGGATGAATCCAAGAGGAGTATCAGAGTTGAGAGATCTGGAGAAGAATGAATTGAGAAGTGTTGGAGCAGAAGACTTCACTGCAGAAACGCAAAATCTTCATAATCAGATCAAAGAGTAGTTTCAGAACAACAGTAGAGAGTACAAACATAGAGTTGATCAACATAGGAAAACTTCAATTTGAAGTGAGAGATCAATTTCTAGCACATATCAGGAAGGAAAGGTTCCCAAGGGGAACATATAACAAATTGAAACTAAAGAAGATAGGACCATGCAAGATACTAAGGAAATTTGATGAAATTTTTTATGAGATAGAGCTGCCAAAAGATGTGGGTATATCGCCCATATTCAACATTTCATACTTGTATCCTTACAGGGAAGATGATAAAGGATCATAAGATCAAAAAGAGATCCAGTGGGAGAAGAAGATTCCTGTAGCAGAAAATCCACAAACGGAAAAGATCATAGATCAGAGGACTGGTATGAAGACCAGGAGAAAGACTTATTTTGAGTATTTGGTAAAGTGGAAAGGATACCCAATAGAAGATGCCATTTGGGTAAATGAAGCAGATATTCAGAAGCATGGAAATTCAGTGCAGGAGCTCATGGACAGGAGTCCATGAATTTTTGTCAAGAGGAGTATGATGCAGGATCATCTTCATCAAAGCATGAGTGGAGGACATCTCAATGCACTAGCATGCATTTTGAAGTGATTTTTGAATTTAAGAAGGGCATATCCCGAAATATCTTGAAAATATTGTAATTAAAAAACATATTTAATTCTTAGGAGCTGATTCATCACATGAGATCAATGGGGAATGTATTTTCCTTTAATGTAGTAGCTTGCAGTACATATTCAAAGCGTTTTACCTTATCTATCTGTCTTGAACATTTATTGTAATAAATCCTTAGTATTTGAAGGATTTTATTTCGATAAGATAGCACTAAGGTAGTTGGAGGGAAAAACTCTATGAGCTCGTTTTGTATAAATAAATGTATTGTTTCCCAAATGAGGTTGTTGTTATTTAGTTGAAGGTTGTTAAAGATTATTGTACTTGAAGGTTGTTAAGAGTTCTTGTTAAGATTTTTTTGAAGAGCATTGTATGAATCCATTTACATACCATTTGAATGAATATAACAAAGAAGCATTGATCCACATGTTTGGTGTTGTTGTTAGTGTGTCTATCTGAATGAATGAATGGTAGGATCTCTTTTTAATTGCAATTCTATGTTATTACTTGCTCTTATGTTATGAATTCATTTACATGGTTAAATGTATGAATCTGTGAAATATTAGATAATTTTCAATTGTTTCTCTTCTATGCGCATGTGCAAGGAGTGCATAAGTGTCCTCAAGGTGTGCGTTGACAGAGTCTATTTCGAATCAGAAGCTCAGAAGAGATAACATGAAACCCTTTTTTTCAAGGAGTGCATAAGTGTCTACAAGGTGTGTGTGGACAAAGTTTGTTTTGACTTAGAATGTTCAGGAGGGATATCTTGAAAGTGTGCGTAGGAGAAAACGTACTCAAAGTCATATTGTTCATGAGAAACAATTGAACTATATAGGAACTGTTGTAAGGAGTGCACAATCCCCTTCAAGATTTAAGTTGAAGGAAGCCTGTTGCAAGGTGTGTGCAGGGTCAATATTTGGCTGAGTATCAAAGAAATCATTCTGATAAGTTCAGAGTGTTGAGGAGGAACAAGTTCATGAGAGATAGCCTGGAGATTTGTATGTAAGGAGTACATATTGTCTGCAAGGAGTGCGTGACAAAGTCTTTTTACTCAGAAGCTTAGGATGAGTAACTTATGAGTATTTTCACAAGACTATGAAGAACTGTTACAAGGCGTGCACAATCATCCACAAAGAAGCTAAGTCCTGGAGAAGACCTGTGGCAAGGCGTGCACAGAGTCAAAATTTGACTAAGTGTCGAAGAAGTTCTCTAAGGAGCAAAAGTTCAAGGAAGAATAAGCCTAGAAGAGATAGTGGGGATAATCCTTCGATAGGGAGGATCCCTTTAAGGTTTCTCAAATTAGAAAACAAGATCCATTCAAGAGTGAACATGATCGTTCCAGACTGTCAGATATGGGAGAGTTGCATAGAGGTTAGCCTTGGATTCTTTCGACACTTCGTGGTTTGAAGATTTGAAGGTGTTTGGGGAGTGGGGATTGTTGAAGTCCTCAATCCATCAAGTAATATGAATCGTTGGTTGCAGGAGGATACATGGCAGTGGATAAGAAATCTTAGGAGGAAGATCTTTGGAGAGATTGCATAGTCCAGATGATGGTTTCTGTCGAAGTCCCAAATCAATGAAGAGATCTGGATCGTCGGATTCAGAGAGGAAATGTGGAGGAGATCCACGAGATTTGGAGGGAGAGTCCTTCAGAGGAAAGTAAAGGCGTAATATCCAAAAAATACTAAAGGCTGATCTAGTGGAGAAGATCGTGGTCGTTGATCTGAATTGGACGCGTGTCATCAAATTGCAGAGGGCAAATTCTAGTCATTAATTGTTGGAACATGTGGTTCTCGACCTATTGCTTCAGGTGTGAAGCACTTGGAGATGAAAATGAGTTGGAACGTTTGGAACTATCGAATGCCGAATTCCAAAGCACCTTTCAGGTTTTATCCCCGGGTCATAGCCTGAGGTCGCATGTAGAGAGGGGATAACAGAAGGATCTAGCGCCTGCAAATTCAAAGTTTAAAGAGAGCTATAAAAGGGCCTGTGGGTTCCATATGACCTATGCCTAAGGTGATAAAAGGGCCTGTGTTAAACCAAATTGGGGGCTAGCAGGGTCCCGAGAAGCTAATTCGGCTCAGCCTTGTGAAGATCCTTGACCGGGAGGTCGCACAACCCCTAGGAGGGAAGGGGGGATGCATCATCACTCAATCTCTCCACCGAGTTAGGTTTCCAAAAATGAAACCAACCAATTTACCTCTTGTACCATCCTCAAAATGAGGGGAAGTACTTGGATGGTTTCCCGGGATGTGTATTCCATAAAAAAAAAAAATATTGATTATTTGATGGTAGATTAATGGAAAAATTGTGTTGTTCCAAGTCCTACCACTTAAGGAGTGTTTTTAATTTTATCAAACATTCTTGATTTACATATTTTTTGTGATGGTGGATTAATGAAAAAATTGTATTTGAAGATGTATAGTGATATAAGTTGATGACTTGATCAAATCCAAATTATTGAATGACATAGTTTAACGTCGATCCTCCTTGGATTTCTGTCAACCAATGTAGATCCATATTAACTCTATATCTATCATGCATCGAAGGGGATCAAATACCTCGAGGTACAAATTTTTCCTCAAGTTCTTTTAATCTAAGAAAAGTTTTCAACTCAAGGGATTTGATCCCCCTCAATGCATGATATATCCATAATTAAGATGGATTTACATTGGTGGGTGTGTGTGTGTGTGTGTGCATGTACGCCACATGTCAACTCTATGTTGAGCATGAAAAGAATTATGCATCACCTCATACAAAGCATCACACTATCAAAATGTTTTAAGCATTACACCATATATATAACATAAATAATTTATTTATTGTTGACATTGAAACATTTTTTTGTTATCAATATTTTATTTAAATGCCAAATGTCAAATTCATGCTAAACACTATAAGGAATTACAATTGGATATGGAAAGAACCCATATGTAGAATATATATATATATATATATATATATATATATATATATATATATATATATATATAACTGAGGTGAACATTGAAATATTTACAGTTTACATTGATTTTTTTGTTGTTAATATTTTTTAAATGCCACATGTCAACTCCATGTTGAGCACATAAGGAATTACATATCTCCTCCCCCTCAATGGTGGGTTGTAAAAAGTTCCTCTTGACACATAACTTTTTTTTATAAGAACAAATTGGAGATTTTTATATTAATTAAAATTGTAGCATAGCTCGCAACAATATTGCATCAATGATTTACTTCAAAATTCTTTAAACAAAAATCTAAAGAGAGGGTATCTACTAGCCTACAACTATATTCATGTAATGTTGTGAGCAACACATCCTGGTATATCTTAGTGGTGTAGATTCTACAAAAAATACCTATATACCTAATTACTTTATAAAACATATAGACTTAACCAAAAGGAATGATGATTGGTTGCATGTTCAATTGCCACTTTAATTGAGTCAAATTCCAATTTGACAATTTCCACTTTCTCTGGAAGATGGTGAATTGTTTCATCTTCCCTTGGTACCCCGCATTTTAAATTAATAGATTGCACCTTGTTGGATGCTCTAAACTGCTCACCTTTGGTCAAATTGAGGACCATGTTTCAAAACATGTTACATTTAGCTTCTAGAATTGTAATATGACACTTCAATTGAACTAAAGTACATATAAATTGTAGCAATTTGAGTAGTAAATTGTTTATCTTTCTCATCAATTTAGTTGCATTATTGTCAAGATTAAGCTTATATTTCCCTGAATAATGTCCTCATGACCTTTCAACACTCATTGGATCTCTTGTAGCTCCATGTAGTCTATTTGTATACTAGAACAATCCAAGGTCAAATGCAAACTGAAATTTCCAATACTACATGTAATAACTAGCTTTTGTTTCTCTGTTGAAATCCTTGAAGCCTAAAACAAATTGTGGCTATACTCTAAATGATCCAGACAAATGCTACATAAGGTCCAAGTAAAATAAAGGATACCATAGAAAGGCCAAATTTGAATCAACAAAGCTCAAAGGGAACCATATATAAATGGACCACTCATAAAACTAAAAGGGGAAATTCCTTCCACACCCAAAAGGCCTCTACACTGTCTAGATTAAATCCAAAATCGAAGGATCAATCACCCAAAAAAATCAAAGATTGTAGAGAGATTTCAAATTCATACAAGGATAAAATAAACCCCCATCATATGAAGGACTGAAACCAAATTAAAATCCCTTGAATATAAACTTGAGATAATCATCAATGCTAAAATCCTTTCAAATAAAATGGAAGACAAAGGTAGTGGCTTACCCATGTTCAAGAAGATAATCAAAACTATACATACTAGTCAAATCAAATAACCAAAATTTACTAGGACAAGTTTTAGACTAGCAAGGGAAAGCCAAATCTCATAGATTTTAGCCTAGAGCATAGAGGAAGAATACCTCCTATAGATTCAAAATCATGCAAAGCTAAGTGTTTAAGTGTGTGGAGAGTTATCTTATCTAATAATGAAGCTAGAACAGTGGCATGTGGTATTAAAATAGTGTAACATGGGAGGAATAGTATTCAAGAGAATATACCTTATTACATTCTTTTATTCCCACACCACTTTAAGTTACAAAAACTTTTACGTTGTGCTCTCTACCCCATTGTTACTCTTTCTATATAAAAAAATTCAAAACTTGGCTTCAAATATATGTCCGTGATTATTTTTTTAAAACTCGGCTTCATATATATATATAAACTTGGATTCACACATTCACCATTGGTAAAATTCATTAAATTTGGCTCTCGACATTCTGATGAGACCCAGATCATTGTTCCTCGATGGATCCAGATAGCACATTGACATTTTTTGTAGCTCAGATTGCCAAGAGAAATCGATAGCAGGTTGTTGAGTCTCTTGTAACTTTGTTTCAGTGATCATAGAAAGAATGAAGCATAATGAATGTGAGGAAAGTCAATGCTTAAGTGTTAACTGTTGAGAAAATAGATGACCTGGAAAGATTGCTCTGAAGCGAGAGGAAAATAATGTGGCATTGGTTCTTTTTTAAATCATTCCTTGTGAGGCTTTACATGGTGAATGTTCGATCTGAATGCATATAAATAAGATATCGGATGAAAGAGAGAACATTCTTACTCATCCTTCTTGAAATTGTTGGAAACATGCCAACGAATTTCCCATGTGGTCACATGCACATGCATGCCACTATATTAGGAATGTGCATGCATGTACTCTTTTGTGAATAGATTGTGTAACTAGTGGATCTAATTATAATAGTTACTCTAACTGTTTGAGTGATGTTGTATATATGAGCATACCCATAGAAGTGAGAGTGTAATGTGTAGTGAGTGTGTGAGAGAAAGACGCAAAATTGAGGTGTTGTGTGTATGGGAGGAGAGGATGGTTTTATGCTTGGGTTGGCTATTGTAATTCTCCCTTGAGTAACAAGAATATCGATTATCATTGCCCATGTTTTTTCCCTCATTGGGTTTCCACATAAATCACTGTGTTAATGGTGTGATTATTGTTCTTGGTTTTATGCTTGTTTAACTTGTTTATGCTCTGTTAAAGTGCCATGTTTTTCTTCTGCTGCCTAACAAGTGGTATCAGAGCGCAGAGTTGAAGGATCATAGAGCAAAGGAGAAAGATCTGTAAAGATATTTTCGACCACACACAAAGGTAATAGAAGGTCGTTGGATCAAACTAAGTTTTTTCGTTGAAGAGATGGACAACGAAATCAAAGAAGAGGGGAAATACCCGTAAATCATTGTGTCTTGTGGTTCTTGGTTTATGATCTGTTTTTTCTTCCGTTGCATGATATTCAGGAGTATCATCGTTTATGATGCCTAGTAGGAGGTGCGATAACTTGTAATCATTTGTAATAGTGTTTTACAAAGGGAGCGATAACCATGGCAGGAAATGCATATTGAAGTTTCTACGCACATAACTCAAAGTATTTGCTTAGAGCGCAAGGTTTCAAGTTGAAGCGTCCTTTTTTTGGATATAGAATATTTTTTGTGAAGGATCACATGAGGTATGAAGGACCATTTTTTCACTAAGCATTATAAGAGGAGAGCCTTGGAAATTAAATGGGATGATCATTATTAGAGGTGGATATTTTAAAGGTGAATTTTTTTTAACAAGGTTTTTAATATATGTATTTTTTATATTTTTGGAGTCTAAACTTTTTTAAATTGAACTTTGAACTTTAAGATTGATTCTTCCATTTTAAAAGAGCTCAGTTTAGTATAAGCTACTGTTCGGATAGTTTTTTGTGCTAATGGAGAAAGTACAGAGTTCTAAGTTTGAGGTGGAGAAATTCAGCAATGAGAATTTAAATTTTAGCTATGGAAGCTCAAGATGCAGGATATACTAGAACAACAAAGCAATGGAAAGAGCATTGATGGTTGAGTCACCGTGAAAGAAAAAAAAAATGTATTTACTTTGGAGGTGTAGAAATTATTGATTGCATGTGAATGGGCATACATATGTAAGACCTAGATAGGCATACATACCCATGGTTTATCAGGTCACCTATGAAAATTATAAACATAGATTTAGGTAGATTGAATATGTGAGGGGACATTTATGTTGGGTAAACCTTGACTCGGTGAAGAGTTAATGAGTTAAATCTATTTTTTTAGGTCAAAGCACGTGGTTTTTTAGGTCCATGTTTTTTGGGTAGCAGATGGTATTGTGTCCATGGATTGCATGTAATGAAGCTTGTAAAATTCCTAGTGAACTCCATTGTAAATGGGCCTGGAGGTAAGAAGTGAAGGATTACTTGGCTAGCTTGGCCATATTTTGTCAAGGGAATGTTCATGTTAAGGTGGAGCACTGAGACTCCAGTGTGAAGTCCCTAAAGGTGAGAGAAAATGGTTCACTTGGGTTAGTTTGGCCTAATTTGGTCAAATTTGTTTGAATGCAAAGTTGAGGTGGAGCAGTGTGTCTAGGTTATAAAGGTGGGTCTACAGAAAGGTTGATTTTTTAGTAGGTCATTCAAGTGTTTGAGAATATATTATGAAGGTAGGTTCATATCCATGGAACTTGGAAAGTATTACAAGGAATATGGGATTGAATAGGCATGTTCAGTAATGTCAAGTTGCATCAATAGTTGTGGACAGGAGTGGTTGAACTATCTGGTAACCCGGTCCCCATCGGTTGCAAAAGACAGGAAGATTCAGGAAGAGGTATGAATGGGTCATCTGGTAATGACTCAAATGTGAAATTATTCAGTTGTGATGCTTATATTTTTTTATCGGCATTCTAAGTAGGACCCAAATCAAACATGTAGATATTTGATATAGTGATGATGTTAAGGGATGCAGAATGTGGGATCCTACTTCCCACAGAATCATCATGGACATAGATGTAGTGTTTGATGAATCTCCTTTTATAAAATCAAACATAGTAAAAGATGAAAGGTTCAAAGAATGACTAATAGTAGAAGGGTATTTGGAAGGTATTGATTTCCATTAAAGTTTCTCACCAGATGTGAAAATCTTGTTTCTATTCATGTTGTGTTCACACTAGTTGTGTTAGTACAACTAGATGTTAAAATTGTTTTACATGGATTTTTTTGGATAAGGGGATCTATTTGGAACAACTAGAATGGTTAGTTTAGAATCACAACAGAAAATTTGTTTGCAAACTCAAGATTCATTGTATGGCCTGAAGCATACCAGGAAAATGGTACAAGATGTTTGATTCCTTCATGGTGAGCCAGATTTTACAAGAAGTGACTATAACCATTGTGTTTATGGTATATTTATTATCTTGGTGGTAAATTTTATGCTGGTAGAAAGCACAAGCATGTTATAGATCAATATGTTGGCTTAATTGGATAGGTCATTTGTTATGAAGGATCTGAGAGAAACAAAATAAATATTGGGCATGGAAATACACAAAGATAGGAAATATGGTAAGCTGGGTTATCACAATAGAAGTATGTGGTGAAGATACTCAGGAAATTTGGTGTGACTAATGTGAAACAGGTAAAATCCCTTTGGATTTCCATTGTAAGTTCTCTTTAGGTTTATGTTCTAACTGATGAAGAAGAAAATGGTTATATGTCTCAAGTATTATATGCTAGTAGGAAGTTTGATGATTGCGATGTGAAATGGTCAGCATTTCACATGCAGTTGGTGTTGCCATTAGACACATGGAAAAACCAGGTGAAAAGCATAGAAATGGGTACTTCAAACACAGAAGCACAAGTATCACCTATAGTGGTTGGAATGATTTAGTTTGTGGTTATGATTCATGAGATTTGGACAAGAGGAGACCTACCTCAGGTTATATCTTGCAAGAATGCAAGGATCTATTGGGTAAGTTTGGACAGGTATAGGATGTGGTGTTCCGTGGTGGTCAAAGTGTTGAGCATTTGACTAACAGTATTAAAATGGGATAAGTGCATCGATTTATTAGAAAGGTTACTAATGGAGGTAGAATGGTCCATACCGGAGCAAATCATGCAGACATGTTCACGTCACAGTACTATTAGAGAAGTTGCAAGTTGTGAATTATCTTTTGTAGAAAAGGTGATGAATTAATTAAGGGCATGATATATCAGGTAAATTGTTGTCACAGTGGAGATTGTTGGAAACATGACGATGAATTTCCTGTGTGGTCACATGCACATGAATGCAACTATATTAGGAATGTGCATGCATGCATTCTTTTGTGAACAGATTGTGTAACTAGTGGATCTAATTATAATCATTTAGTCTAATTTTTTTAGAGATGTTATATATACGAGCATACCCATAGAGGTGAGAGTGCAATGTGTAGTGAGTGTGTAAGAGAAATACATAATGCCTAGGTTTTTTGTGTATCAAAGGAGATGATGGTTGTATGCTTGGCTTGGCTATTGTAATTCTCCCTTGAATACTAAGAATATCGATTATCATTTCCCATGGTTTTTCCCCTCATTGGGTTCCACATAAATCACTGTGTTAATGGTGTGATTGTTTTTCTTGGTTTTATGCTTGTTTAAATTGTTTATGCTCTGTTAAAGTTCTTTGTTTTTCTTCCGCTCCTAAGAGAAATCGTCGAGGATATCTGTCATGTCTTAAACATACAACTATATAGAATCAATATTATGAATTGCACTACAATGATAAATAAAACATGCATTGAGTCTTCAAATATCATTGTCAACTTGAAGAAATCATAGTTACCAAGTTCAAATTCGAATTTGATTCGATAAAAAAAAATTAGAATAAAAATTCAGGTGTATACATATTACAAATTCTAAAAACATATTATTTTTTCAAAATTTCAAAAAATTTGACATGCAGATATAGCCACTAGCTACCAACCTACCACCTATATGTTCATTTCATAAAGAAAGATCCTCAAAATAAATGGCAGGTAGAAGAGCCAATGGTTTTATAAAGGTAATCCAGACTTTTAAAGACTACCAGATTGGAAAAGAATAGTAAAAGTAATTTTAAATTCTTGGCTAGTAAATTAAATACAATACAGGTGGTGTTTATGAATAAAATGACATAAAGAGTATTGGTCTCTCCTTAAAAGAAAAATATTTATAGAAAAACAATATACATAAAATTGATCATATTTTTAGATACTTATACTTAAGAAGAGCTTAAGTATACAAAATATGATCTTTACTTATATAAACTTCTAAATATAATATCGAATATCACAATTCAAAACCCATTTGTATATTAAAAATTAAATGGGAAACATGCGCTTTTAAGTGTTTATTCACTATATTTAATTAACAGTCACGAACCATCTTAAACCCTAATCCTAACCATCACCAATCTAACAAATGTTGCATGGCAGCATAGTCCCTGGCAGGTTGGAATGGGAATAAATGGGACCGAGTACAGACATGTGGGTAGAAAGTTGAAGTACATGTGGTATTCATGCAGAATTTAGTATTCCCGAATTAGTTTAATTTGAAATTTATCAAAAAGTATTAATGTCTGGTACATCAACAAAGGTTCCTAGTATCTAAGTTTGATAGTACAGGAAATATTTAAAAGGAGCTTGGACAAAAAAAATTAGTGTACAATAATAATAAGGTTCCTAGTAAGAACGTTTGTTACAAGAACATTTAAAAGGTTCTTGGACAAAAAAAAATGTAGCATACAATAGAATAGTAATAACGTATGTTACATAGGTTCGTGGACAAAAACACAAAAAAATTAGCATTTCCAAATTAGTTTTCTCTAAAACAATAGAATAGTAACAACGTTGTGCACCAAAGGCATTACCAAATTAGTTTTCTTTGAAAGTAGTAATGTTTGTTATATCAACAAAGGTTCCCAGACAAAAAAAATTTAGCATACAATAGGACACAAAAAATGTAGCATTCTCGAATTAGTTTTCTTTGGAACAAACAACAAAGGTTCCTGGACACCCAAAATTTAGCATACCGTAAAGGCATTTTGAATCAGTTTTCTTTGAAATTTATCAAAAATTAATAATGTTTGTTATATATTTCTGGAAATTTAAATGTGTTTGTCATATAGACTGGGATTGGGGCTCCTGCAGACCATAAAAATAAATAAGTACAAGAATTAGGAATGTCGAACGAAGAAGTGCCCGACTGTAGAGAGGAAGACCTAAAAAAGAAGAAATTGGAAGTTATGAGTCTTTGGTTACAATTTTCTATTTAAAGAGGTAATAACTGGATTGATAAACAAAACAAGATGACATTATAGACATAAACTGGATTGATAAAGAAAACAAGATGCCAGTATAGACTTACTATGAAGCCGATGCATTTTTTTTGTTGTCGTCGATGGTCAATGGAGTCGTGTTGACCGGTTGTTACCCTTCCTGGACAAGGTTGTCCATTCTCTGTTGGAACCATTCTTTGATGTAGCTTCTCATCGGGGCCATGTTGATTTCATCCTGGATTTCTATGTCGTAAAGGTCATTTTCTAATTTCCTTGGATCCATTCAAATACTATGTGGACTTTGTTCACTTTCTTCATTGTGTGTCGCATAGTCCAATACCCAGCGCTCGAGCTCATCTACACAATGTTCAACTATGCCATAAAACTTTTCGAAAGACAACCCCTTTAAAATATCAAGTTGTTCATGGAAGGCTTCTTTGGTGATTGACAAGGATTTGAGAATTAAGTTTGGGTCTTGAACCTCATTGGTACTTTCGGATAAGTCTATTTGGATCGTGCTTGTGAATAAATCTTCCTTTTCTGATATGCCTTGTTTACATGATTCGAAAATGAGCTCTGGGTTCTTAACTTTCTTTTGCCAACATGCTTTTACTTTTTTGGTCCGCTTTTGGGAGGGGAGTTTCTCTTGTCTTCTTTTCAGTTCCGATGTGTTGACGGCATGGTTGGAAAAATGGGTCAGCACCTCTTCACAGAAATGCTAATCATTTTTTAAATTTGCTTCCAAATGTTCGAGAAAATCATTTGCCTTCTTTCCAAAGGAAACTAAATTTTGTGATGTTTCCCAGGCTTCAGTAACTAGCTGCATTCTTTTGTTGATGTTATTCTCTACAAGGGCTCTAGAGCATGCAAGGAGGGTAGAGGATACTTTCATCTTGGCTGCAGTGGTAGCAGGAACATTTTTTTCTAAAGGACTGGAAAATTATGGGGTTGCAATGAAAGCCTGCTCAAATTCATTGAGGCGTTCTTTCACTCTAGCATTTTCTTCTTCAATTCCTCCAATGGAATCATGAAGAGCATCATCGGTTACTTGGTGAAATAGGGAGATTTGGGATGGTCGCATTTTCCTAAAGTTAATCTCTATGCAAGATTTTCCTTTTCTGTTTGTTACATATCTCTTTTCAATGACCATACTTTTAGATTGGTTGTCAAAAACAATGCTCTGGAATACGAAGGATTCATCTTCGTCAAAAGTTTCGGTCTCAGTTATTTCCACTGCGGACGACCCAATTTTGTGCATGTGCTCAGTTTCAATTTCAAATTGCACATGTTCACTTTCAATTTTGGGTTCGTCCACCTACCCTTTATTGTTTTTTCTCTTCTTCGTTAGTGGAATTTTGTGAGAACTATCAATTTTTATGTGAGGAGGGTTTTTATCTCCTCCTCCGTTCGAAGATTTGTGGGTTTCTTTCTTACTGGGGTGGGTCGTTGAAGCAATGCTCTATGATGTCATGCTCTTGGGAGTGTTGGTGGGGGACTGGTTACTCTTCTCACTGGATACTTTTCCCTGTTGTTTGTACAATTCAGTCGCACTTTGCAATGTCTCTGCGTCGCAATTGCCAAAAGCAACATTGTTGTCGTCATTGTCCCTACCTTTGGTCAGGTGTCTATGGATAAAAGAGTTGTTAAGGCCAACTGCCAGTAAATGTTCTCGAAAAATCCCATTAGGGTCGAACCCTTTTAGCCTTTCAGCATACATTAGGTTCAAATTTTTGAAATGGCCGGCAAATTCGTCAATCTTGTTGACGTTTTTTCACATGAAGTCTCTGATTTTCCAGGGCAGAGGAATGAACTGGTTTTTTTTTCTTGTCATGGAAAAAATGCAATCAGTGGTTGTATTGCCTTGCTATTTCTGCAACAAACATATTGTATGTGATGTGGCATGGAAGGAAAGCAGGATTTTCCTTAGAGCCAAAGACCATGAGTACATTGTGATTTTCCTTTTGTTCAAGTGTGCCCTTCCTGTTCAAAAACTTGGTTTCCTGGCCAGACATTCGGGAGCATCCTTCCCTAACAAAAAATCTTTGAAAACTGAGACAAAGCCATTAAAAACTTCATAAAAAAAATGGGAGGCCTTGTGCCTCCACAGGGCCTGGTACCAGAATGTTATTGGGTCAAATCCACAATTTATTTTATTGGAAAGAGAAATTTTTGGAAATGGACAATAATGCACTAATGCGAAAATCAAGTAGGATGACATATAAAATTTATTTGATTCTTTGAATCATGACAACTAGGAATAGATCTCAATGGAAATTAACTTCCCTCAATCGAAAATGAATCATTCCTTGACTGTGAAGTACAAAATATAAATAATTATATGGAAAATGCTTATTGTGGATGCCTGTCTCGTTATTCTTGTAAACAGCCAAGCAATTTCCTGGAATGGATTTCTAAAGGAACTTACCTGCAACTTTGTGATATCTTGAGGAACTGTTGTCGGGTCTTTGAGGAACTCGGCCAAGATGTCCAACCCGTTATCATGTTTTTCTAGGAAATGCTTGCAGTCTTGTCCTCTGAACATTAATGTTGGCTCCAACAATATTAACATCTTGTGGAAGACCTGAGGTGACAAAGAAACAGGAGAATGGTTGTGCAGTGGAATAATTCTTTGGCTTGGAATATATTTTTTGGCACACCAAGAGACCACCTCCTTATAGTCAAAAACCTCATGGACACAGCCTGCATGAGTGATTCTAGAGGTCCAAATCACTTCATTCTAGGCGGAATGGGATGAATAGTAAACGTATGCCCTGGACCACTGGAAGTTCTGGTCCTGATGTCCGAAGATATTTACTATATCTCCACAAAACTGTTTTCGACCTGTTGCCATGAGTCTACAATAACATTTGTTTTCTCCAGACGATGAATGAAATGAAAAGTTGGAAGGGATAATATAACCCTGCGCAAATCTTGGTCCAATGAATGTGAATGGGAGATCTCCTCGAGACTTTTGTTCATTAATGACAATTTGGATGGCTGTTGCATGATGCGTTGTTATCATTAAACACTAGTAATTTCATACATAGAAATCTGAACATGGTGGATATGGAAATGAGCGATTAAGCATTGTATATTTATTGAGAGGGCCAACACAACGATGCATGTTCGAGATGAACAATCAGAAGGGATAAAATAACTCTCTGTAGATCTTGTTTTAATGCATAATAATGGGAGATCTCCTCGAGCATTTCTCTCATTAATGACAATGTTGATGGTTCCTGCATGGTCAGTTGTTACCATGAAAGGTTTCTAATTTCATACTAAGAAAGTATGGAGGTCACGGGTATGGGAAAAAGAAACTTCAAAATAGGGTTACAAAGTACAACCATTGGAGGTGAGGGCATGAGGGTCAAATTGTATGTCTCAGAAGTTTTTGAGTGCAATACGTGTAACACTGAAGAGGGTATGGTAGGATAGTCCAAAGGGAAATTTGTATATCACTAGTAAGAGCATAACTAATGTATATCAAGAAGGACAGGAAGTTAGCGAGGATGGAAGGCAGTGACAGATACTTTGAAACATTTGTCAGTCGTGGTAGAGTGAAGCTTGTGAGTTCAAGGAGTCCGCGGTGGAATTGTAGATGACAGAAGTTTTGAGTGCACGATGTATAGCACAGAACAAGAAGCAGAAGAGTTGGAAAGCATCAATGGGGAAACCACGACCATAAAATTAGCTAAGTATGGAAAGGAACAATGGTCAGTTGGATTTGTCATGTGAGGATATAGATGGAGATGAAGATATGTCAGCCTGCCAACGCTGGAACCCCTGATCATAGAAAATAGACTAAGTATATAACCACAAAGCGATAATACATGGGAAGAAGAAAAGGGAAAAAGGACTAAGGAGTCCACGGTGGAATTGTAAATCAAAGAAATTTTGAGTGCAATATGTATATCACGGAACAAGAAGCAACAGAGTTCGAAAGCACCAACCCGGCAAGCGCAGCCATAAAATTGGATAAGTATGGAAAGGAAAAACGGTTAGTCAGATTCGTCATGTGAGGATATAGATGTAGATGAAGATATGTTAGCTCACCAACGCTGGAACCTTCCATCATAGAAAAGCGACTAAGTATATAACCACAAAGCGATAATACATGGGAAGAAGAAAAGGGAAAAAGGACTTAAGGAGTCCGCGGTGGAATTGTAAATCATGGAAATTTTGAGTGCAATATGCATATCATGGAACAAGAAGCAACAGAGTTTTAATGCACCAACCCAAAATAGTGACTAAGAATTGGAGATTTCATGAACCCATCAACACGAGGATCCAAAATAGGCTGACAAGGTCTCCCCAAAAGATGTGAGGTCCCGACAGTCAAATTGTATCATTCGGAAAATTTGAATGCATAATATGTAACACGAAAGAGGGGACTATGTCAAAACCCAGTAGTCAATTTGTATATTTCGGAGGGGCGGATGGGAACTGTTTTGTATCAATGTGTGCAGTTTTCACTAGTAAGAGCATAACCAATGTATATTAGGAAGGACAAGAAGTTAGTGGGAATAGAAGGTAGCGACAAATACTTTGAAACATTTGTGAATCGTGGTAGCATTAATATTGCAAGTTCGAGGAGTCACGATGGAATTGTAGATCATAGAAGTTTTGAGTGCAAGATGTACATCACGGAACAAGAAGTAGCAGAGTTTGAAACTGCCAACCCAACAACTGTGGCCATATAATTGGCTAAGTATGGAAAGCAACAGTGGTCGGTCGGATTTGTCATGTGATTATATAGATGGAGATAAATATATTCCATCCCGCCAATGCTGGAACACGCGATCATAGAAAGGTGACTAAGTATATAACCAGAAAGCCATAATACATGGGAAGAAGAAAAGGGAAAAAGACTAAGGAGTCCGCGGTGGAATTGTAGATCACAAAAATTTTGAGTACAAGATGTGAAACCAGTAGTCAATGTGTATATTGCGGAGGGCCGGATGCCAACTGTTTCATACCATTGTGTTCATTTCTCAGTAGTAAGAGCACAACCAATGTATATTAGGAACGACAGGAAGTTAGTGGGGATGGAAGGCAGTGACATATACTTTGAAACATTTCTGAACCGTGGTAAAATGAAGCTTGTGAGTTCGAAGAATTCATGGTGGAATTGTAGATGACGAAATTTTTGAGTTCAAGATGTATATCACGAAACAAGAAGTAGCAAAGTTCGAAAGCACCAACCCAGAAAGCGTGGCCATAAAATTGGCTAAGTATGGAAAGGAATGGTGGTCAATCGGATTTGTCATGTGAGGATATAGATGGAAATGAAGATATGTCAGCTCGACAATGCTGGTACATGTGATCATAGAAAGGCGACTAAGTATATAACCAGAAGGTGATAACACATAGGAAGAAGAAAAGGGAAAAAGGGCTGAGTGGGCGGTGGAATTGTAGAGAACGGAAATTTCGAGTGCAAGATGTATATTAGAGAACAAGAACCAAAAAAAATTGAAAGGGCCAACCCAAAACAGTATCTAAGAATTGGAAATTTCATGAACTCGACAACAGAAGGATCCAAAACAGGCTGACAAGGTCTCTCCAGAAGACGTGAGGCCCCGACGTTCAAATTGTATCAATCAGAACATTTGAATGCACAACCTGTGACATGGAAGAGCGGACGATGTCAGAATTTGGTAGTGAATTTCTATATTGCGGAGGGTGTGATGCCAACTGTTTTGTACCAGTGTGTCCATTTGTCACTAGTAAGAGATAATTTAGTGTTGAAAATAAGTGCAATGTTGAGCCAGCCAGCCCGCAGGTCCACTTGTCAATTTGTATATCACATAATTATGAGTGCTATTTGTAGGGCACAAAACAATGGAGGCCCAATTTTGAGCCCGCCTGCCTGCCCAAGAACCCACGATCCAAAAAGTGGCTATGTATGGAATGTGGAGTCCGTACATGCTCTATAAAATCTCATGCCCATACTCTATAATCCCATAATACACGGGAAGAAAAAAAGGAAAAAAGGATGAAGGATTCTGCAGTGGAATTGTAGATCACGGAAATTTTGACTGGAAAATGTATATGACGGAACAAGAAGCAGCAGATTTTGAAAGCGCCAACCCAACAACCGCGGGCATAAAATTGACTAAGTATGAAAAGGAACAGCAGACAGTCAGATTTGTCATGTGAGGATATAGATGGAGATGAAGATATGTCAACACGCCAACTTTGGAACCTGTGATCATAGAAAGGCGGCTAAGTATATAACTAGAAAGTGATAATACACAGGAAGAAGACAACGGAAAAATCACTAACTATATCGCATAAGAACATCTATTGTTTTCTTATTAATGCAAATCCTTTCGAACCCCTGGTGAGTTTTCTCCAATAAAGGCATAAATTGTAGATCACAAAAATTCTTTGGGTGAAAGATGTATATGAGGGAACAAGGGACATAGGTGTTGGATACCGCAAACCTAGGACCCGG
>JASDQU010735964.1:105065-123359 GCA_032191745.1 Picea mariana | reverse complement strand
GGGGGGGGGGGGAGAAAATTAAGAGTTTTTATACATTCTTGTAGACAAATTGTATATTGCTGAGCTCCGAGCACTCTTTGCAACTCGCCAAAAACTCGAAATACAATTTTGAGGCGGTCAATCTGGTAACCTGCAATGGAAAAAGTATCCAACTATGAAACATGGAAACATTGGTTGGGACTTGCTTTCGCTAAGCAAGATCTTCTTTGCATGTTTCTAGACAAGTTCTCTAGGAATGGTTGGTTGTCCCAACTTTTTCTTATTAATGACAATTTGTTTATGCTTGTTGCATGATGTCGTTCTAGTATTAAACCTTTGGTGTTGCATATCTGGAAAGAAGTATGGGGATGGGAAGAACAGGAAACAGTGACTATGATCTGGATTTTTCATTAACCCGCCAACACGAGGATCCAAAATATGGTCACAAGGTTTCTCCAGAGGATGCAAGGCCCTGACGGCCAAATTGTATAATTCGAAACATTTCAATGCATAATGTGTAACACAGAAGAGGGGATGATGTCGGAGTCCGGTTGTCAATTTGTATATAATGGAGCAACAAGAACCAATTCTTTCGTACCAGTGTGTCCAGTTGTCACTAGTAAGAGCATAGTTAATGTATATCAGGAAGGATGCAAAGTTGGTGGGGATGGAAGGTAGCAACAGATACTTTGAACGAATTTAATGTATACAAGGAACCTGTGGTGAAATTGTAGATCATATATGTTTTGAGTTCAATATGTATATAATGAAACAATAAACATTCGAGTTCGTAAGCACCAATCCGACAATGGCGGCCATAAAATTGGCTAAGTATGGAAAGGAACAACACTCGGTCAGATTCGTCGTGTGAGGATATAGATGGAGATGAAGACATGCCAGTCCACCAACCTTGGAACCAGATATCATAGAAAGGTGACTAAGTGTATATCCAGAAAGCGATAATAGGTGGGAAGAAGAAAAGGTGAGTGCATATGCACTAGCCCGGCAACTGCGACCATACAATTGACTAAGTATGGAAAGGAACAGCGGCTGGTCAGATTTGTCATGTGAAGATATAGATGGAGATGAAGACATGTCAGCACATGAACCCTACAACCACCAATCATATAAAAAGAACTAAGTATAAAACCAAAAAGTGATAATGGATGGGAAAAGGAAAAGGGGAAAAGGGATAAGTATCTGACTATCGAAAAACCTTTTTTTTCCATTTATTAATGGCAATGTTTTTGAACCCCTAGTGGGTTCTTACTAGTAAAAGCATAAACTGTAGATCACTGAAGTTCTTTGGTTGCAATATGTATATGATGGAACATGGGACATAGGTGCTAGATACCGCCAACCCAGGGCCTGGTGGCCAGATAATTGGCTAAGTATTGGCCAAGAGAAAAGTTTGATATCTATTTTAATAGTATTCATACTAATATGTATTATTGGAGAATGTTTTGATATTCATTTGAATAGTATCCATACTAATATATATCAACAAATTGTTTCTATTTCAAATGCAAATGATCTCCCAATTTGTAGGATGCTCTTCGGTTCGCAAATTTTGCTAAAACCACGAAATTTTTGATTGCAAGATGTATATAACGCAACAAGAAACATGAATTTGCATTGTGGTTTCAACGAGATAGACCCCTTATCATCTATCCATCTTGTATTCCTTGCAATTACATGAGAAAATGTTGACTCTCCATAAACATCAATATCTAAATTAAATTAAATGTAATGAAAATTTGGTTTGATTTAAGTAATTAAGGTAGCTTCAATCGCTCCTTTATTAATGAGAATCTTTTCAAACCCCTGGTGAGTTATCACTAGTTAAAGCATAAATTGAAGATCATGAAAGCTCTTTGGTTGCAAGATGCATATGATGGAATAGGGAACATAGTTGTTGAATACCATAAACCTGGGACCCGATGGCCATATAATTGGCTAAGTTTTTCCCAAGAGGAAGTTTTTATATTTATTCCAATAGTACTCATATTAGTATATATGCACGGATATTATTAAACAGAAGAAGATGCAATATATGCAAGATATTGAATAGGAATATTGCGTCAACACTTGAGTTTCCTTATTGTAAGTCATTAATTCATTCTATTTACGGGATCCGAAGAATGAAAGCAGGACGGGTCTTCCAATTTCTTTCTTTAAGTATAGGTTCGATGCCACATAAGTATGGCATATGACAAATTGTTCTTCAATGTAAAATGTAAGCAACAAACAGAGTAGCCTTTATTTAAATTGAAGTAGTGATGAGCAGAAAGAAAAGCTTGCCATCCATGTTTAACGACACACCAGAAAAAAAGGTACAAAATAAAATGAAAAGAAATACCAAAGATTGGAAAACACTATTAAAAAAAAAATGCAATTTATTCTATATTCAAATAATATGGGTTACAAAATAGAACTGATATTATTTTCCACAATGATTGCAATTTGGTTTGCTGCCACCCAGAAAAAATATGTACATTGATGAAGCTTGTTGACAGTTTTTCTTGACGATCAAATCCTTTATTCGTAAAAAGGAGTTGAATATCAATTTCAGGTCTTGGAATTAATTGGTGTTGCCAACTAGATCTATCCTAGTTTTTTGAATATCTTGTCTCTTCCAGATATGGCCTACTTGCAATGGCTAGTTATTCAACATTCCATTCTTTGTCAAGTATTAATTTCCCTTTGCCATCAAAAACTTGGGGTTTAAGGTGCTTTCCTTGCAATTCTCCTGACCATTGACATCTGAGACAACTTAGAAATGCGATCCAGGCCAAATTCAAAGTCGAGGGAGTCAATTTGTGTGACATTATCTATAGGACAGGAAATGAATTCAAGTATGTTATGAATTTTATTCTCCTTGTATTCGATCATCTGTTTGGTTGAAAAGCCTACCTGAATATTTGTATGTTGAAATTCTTTGTTTTATTACAATAAATTGGAAGGAATGTGCAAGCTAGCTGCAAAATGTTGTTCTGTTGAAGTACATGGATTCTTCGGGCAGCACAGGTCTGGCAAGTGTATCAAATGTAGCATAACGCATCAACACAGATCTGGAAAGTGTACCAAATGTTGCAGATCACATCAGAATATATATTTCATCATAGTGGTGGCAAATATGGCGGCCCACAAAAATTTCTAGAATGTTCGGAGGTGACACCAAATATGTGGAGTCTGCAACCACATCTAGAGGAAAAAAACCAAACTTTGACAAAGAACATGGCTTTATGTCAAGTCGGTTACCACACCCAGAAGTAGCTCAACAAACTTTGAAATAGAAACTTTGGTAGTGATAATATGTTGTTTTATCCACCCATACAGTTTTTGTTACCCGCCTCTGGTTACATTCACAAATGGAGTAATATTTTGCATTGTTTAAGAACATCATAGACCCTTTTTCAATCCACGGCAAGTGTGATGCCACCAAGGAAGAGAACTTCTTGTGTGATCTGCAGAAATTGATACACTTTCCAAATCTATGTTGTTGGAAGAAACTATATACTTCAATGAAGAATTATTTTTCACGTGACCTGAAAATCCATTACAAATCCCAGCAAGAAAACAAAGAAGCTCAACAAACAAATCTCCAGGAAACCTTTTCAACCAACCAAAGCATTGAATACAAGGAGAACACCAACTAGAAGATACTTGTTCTTTTTGTTTCCTCGTCTCTGAGTTTCTATTGGATAACAGAGTTTTTTTTTTTACTTAAAGCTCACATCACATAAAACCAGTCTCTCTTCTTTCATTTGGGCCTCAATCACATCCCTAAGTTGTCTTACATGTTCATGGCCAGGAAAATTAGAATGAAGGCACACTAAAGCATAACTCTTTGATGATAGAGAGAAATGGCAGTAAGTATTTAAAATCAATGATGGATGATCTTTTGTAGATTTTGTGTTAATTCATTTTATTGACAGATGTTCTCGATATTTTTGCTTATTAATGCCAATTTTTTCGAATATGTATGTTGAATACTGACTAATAGCACGTATTAACATTCCCATATCCAATCAGATTCTCAAATCTGACATCTAAGATATGAACAATATTGAAGAGGGACATGACGTCAAGGCCTCTGTGGGTGACACATTCGTGCAGTATGCCAAAGCCTTTAAGAAAACCAAAAGAGCCAATTTTTTATTTATTTTTTATTTTTTGCAAATTCAAAATGCAGGCAAAAGAAATTACCAGATCCCATAATATTCGCTTGTCTATTCATTTTAATGGGAGATTTCCTTGAACTTTCCTCTTCTTAAAGCCAATCTTTTCAAAACTGTTTGGTCGATTGTGACTTTTCAAAGCATAATTAATGTCTATTGGGAAGGGTGGAAGGTAGCGAGGATGAATGAGAGTGACAAATGCTTTTAAATTTTCTGAACCCGGAAACATGTCAACCCACCAAACTTTGAAAACTCGACTAAGTATGGAAAGGTAGGTAGGATAGACAAAATCATCACAGGCAGAGGCACGATTGCGACTTCGAGGAGTGCGGGGTCGAATTCTATAGCACGGAAGTTTTGGTGCAATATGTATAAACTGAACACGAGCTACCATAGTTTGATAGCACCTATCCGTGAAGCCACGTCCATAAAACTGGTTAAGTATGTAATTCAATGGCGGTCGGTCAGAATGACCACAGAAACGTGAGAAACTATAGAACCAAAAATGCAGTTTAAAAGAGGGAAAAAAAAGGGAGAGAACAACTATATCGCTCACACAGCAAAACTTACTCTCATAACTATGAAACCATAGTAAGACATAAACCATGGAAAAAACATCGCCATCTATGAAATATAGTTTGAGGCCATGTTGACGGGAAAAAGCGACTGTCCGTCAACTGGAAGAACAAGTCTAGTTCGGGGCTGTCTAAGTAACCCAAGCCGTTTGGTGTAACTTGTTCTGACAGGATTAATGGCTCCGTTAGTCAATCTAAAATCCTAAAAGAAATAACTAATGCCAAAAAATATATTAAAAATACACACACCATGATATAACTATTGTAAATGTGTTTACGTAGAAAAAGAAAAACATAAAAATCTCACTTATGAACAACATTTACAAATTTCCAAGTTTTACTAGAAACTTACGAAATTAAGGTGAAAATAATTTCTTTTGAGAAGCAGATAAAGAAAGCACATTTAAATACTTTTTGTTTTCTTTCTATAAATCTAACAAAAATTGAATTAATTAAACTATGAAACACAGATGTACAGATAGTCAAATCCGATCTACAGTTTCTGGTTCCACTAATATATAAATGACAGAAATTGGAAACAAAGTAGCTAACCTGATATTAGTTTGTCTAATGTGTCCATGCCTCTATATGAATCAACAGCATCCAGTTGCCATGCCTACGAGATAAATCTGCAATAGACTTATACTGAAACTGTTTTGAATAAATTCACAGAATGTATTGGCAGCCAGGATTTTAGAAACAGAATAGGGAACACACGTTAATTCCATGATCTTGTGATCGTAAATAATTACAATAAGATAAATCTACGTATAATACATTCACTTCATTGTTCAATTTAAACATCAAATAGAAATTCTGATATTCAAATTGAAAAGATGGTCACAGTGTGAATATATGGAACAATAAATTATGAACGATTATCTGTAACATGAATATCTTGAAACATAACATATCATTGAGTCTAAATCTACAAGACATATTAATGCATCATGATTAAATAAAACAAAACATTAATGAAACACCATTAACAAAGGACTAAAGCCAAAATGTTGTGCGTTGTTCCATTAAGTCTTGGGATATCATTCATCCATCTTTGATTCCAGGACAAGATGCCTCTCATTTACAAAATAGAGAGTATTTAAAGAGTTTTTTTTAAATCTAAACTTCCTATCTCCTAAGATAGGATCAGATCTCATAAGATCAAAACATTACAAATATGGAGGGCCTACAGCCACTCATGATCAAACTATATCTTCAAAAAATTATGAAAGTTTTTTCCTATTTAAAAACTAAACAAAAGGAGATACTAATCAACTAGATCAAACATGTTCCATCCCATAAGATCAACATCATATATACCATATCCTGAAAAACGAAATAGGAACAAGTTAGACAATTTATTAACAACTAATTACTAAACTTTATATAAAAATGACTTGGCTACAGAATCTCTCGATTCTGTAGCCAGTCTTATATTGGTAAAAGAAATCTAAGTTTAACCGATTTGATTTTAAAAAATAACATGACTATAATAAGAGGAAAAAAACCGTTTTACAATTTAAACCAATGACTAACATGGATCAAGATAACTCATAATTGATTATGGCCTTTACACTGTATGCATTCTTTATCACAATGTTGCTTGTCTTCTTAAAATGCTTGCTTTGTCTCTGTTCATTTGCTTTGAGTTCACGATTTTCTTTTATGAGTAATTAATTGTGGTTGGTGAGAGATTTAATTCTTTCTTATAGAATGGGGATGTCATTATAGTACCATTCAATCCAATGCAAGTAGACCTTGCAATGCACAGAAGGAGCGACCTATCGATGGAGCGTATAGTTGGGTGTAAGAACATCAAAACTACCTATTGCCGCCCTTGACCGATCTTAATACCAGTAAACCCATTGCTATTCTCGAGACACGGTGGGAGATTGTTAAAATAGTCGTATGGTTGATTAGTATCCAACTTATGACAATCTAAATCTTCTTTTGCGAGAAAATCCTCAATTTTTGGATCTGAATACTCATTGATCTCGATCATATCGATCGAGCTCAAATGAGGCTTAAATTGATTACGTGGACTTCTCAAAATGAGTCGATCGGCCCTTTTATTTCGGAACCCTAACATTGCTTGCTTCTGTTTCGACTGTTTGCGAGGGTTTTTTCTATCGGACGTTAAAGTAGTGTTATGGCTAACAATTAATTCATGCTTAGGGGTTTCATTTAACTCAAAACCAACATCATGTTGCCCATATAAAAATTGATCGGGTATTGCCTCCTCACGAGGGTTTTTCCTCAAAAATTATGGTTCTTTACTTAAGAAATCAAAATTTTTCTCTATCATAGGCTTATCCAACATAGGGGTTTTGATAGGAATCGATGTAGAAAAACCGTTTTAGGCTAAGAACCTATCCTAGTCATCACCCAGGGATGCAAACGATGAACCAACAACATTTTAATTATGACATGGTGAAAGAGGCTAGAGTCGAGGCTCTGCTTCTTGTATCTTTTTGACATCTTGTACAGACTCCTTAGTAAATAAAATAGAACATTTAGATGGAAACCTATAAAGTTCATAAGCAACCACACATGATAAAGAAAAACCAGGCCATAACGGCCTTCATAGGTTATAAATTGTTTAAGAATTGATAAGAGACCATGCCATCTAACCTTAAGGAGAGAAACAAAAATACCTTTCTAACGCAGACCCCCCTTCTCCTAGATCCGCAGATTAGGATCCGTGCAAGATCTTTTCCACTTTTCTGGCCCAAAGAGCTTGATTGGCCCTTCTATTTCCCTTTCGAGAAATATGCACCCACAAACAACCTTGAGGAATTTCCCCTTTATACTTCGGAAGATCAGACTTCATGTTTTCGCGAGTCCTGTGGCCGAGTGTCTTGTCTCTCAGACCCCCGAAACCCGAAATTATGACACTTGGCCTTTCCTCTCTCTATTTCTCCTTTCTCCTTATCGCGATTTCGGGAGTCGCAATGTCATGCAACTCATCCCCTCGACCTCCAAAATATCGATTCCCACATTACTGAAACTCCAATGTTCGGTCACCAAAAGAAATTGATGGCTGTGATTCCCCGTTCGATCTAACAGTCAACGCGATTTTCACTTATCGAGAGCTTGAGATTCTCGATGCCAAAAACCTCATGTCACCACAAACTTCAAATTCCTGAATCTCGATATCCCATACTGCTATTCTTTTCTAGGCTTTCATCCTTTTCACGATTTCATAACTTCCATTCCCGAAATGCATGGGTCTCCTATCTTCAGGATTTGTGAAATGTCGAACCCCGATAAGCCGATGGAATTTCCTATCGGGATTTTCCCCAAATTCTTGGATTTCCGCCATGCATCCTCCTATGATGGATTCTCCTCAATCATTTCATGATTTCATGAAATCAAATGCCAAAATGCTTTTCATCCTATCCTCTTGATCCCCGAAGTCCCGACATGTGAAATGTCGACGGGCTCTTGTTCGCTGCCATGTGTCTCAATAGATGGATGATCCTGATTCAATTTGGGATTTTGCAACTTGCGATTCCCCGATGTCACAATTTCTCTATCAACTCGAAACCCTGGTAGCCGAAATACCGACGGCTCTTGATCTCCGCCAAGTGTCCTAATGAATGGGCGGCTCAGATCAATTTCGGGGTTTTCACTATGAAGTGACCCGATCTTCTGTCCTCGAGACTTCTGATATCCCAAATTTCGAAGTTCTGATATCCCGACGTATTTCAAGAATTTCGCTCTACTTGCGACGTTTTAACCCCCATGCAACTCCTATTAGATCCCACGACTGACGGGTATCTAAGTGAGGATCCGACGGCTCATGATCTCCTGAGCTTGAAACTTTGGAAATAGTCATAACCCTCTTACTTCTCTGTTAGATCGAACGGCTGGCGGGACTTCACAAATTCTCTATGGAGAATTTCGACTGTCCATCTCTTCCCTTGAGAACTTTCGTGAAATTTAAAAAAAATATTTCTCTGCATGGAACTTGTCCTCCTGCAGCATGATGTCACTACACCTCCTTTCAATTCTTCAAGGCACTTAGCCTCTTGCTTCCCTTCGATGACTTCGAAGGTTAGAACCCTTCTGAGGTTTTCCCTGACTTCAAGTCTTTTAGAAAAACTCCTGCTGGCACTCCTTGAGGCCAACCTTCAAACACTTTCAAGTGTTGAACTCCTTTCGACTCTACGGACTCCCTGCAGCATCAGTCTCTCAACAAGTCATTCAAGTTACAAACCCCTGAAACTTCACTTGGCCTACGCACACTTTGCATGGCTCTTGTGCCTAACTTACACTTCTGCGAGAATGAGAACCATGTTATCTCTCCTGAACTTCCAGAGACAAACTCTTACCTCCGTCAATGCACACCTTGTGGATGATTTCACTACACTCCTTGCAGGAAAACACTTGCTTAGGCAGAGAAACAATTGAAACTCATTCTCTATCCTCCCTCTCTTCAGATTTCAGACATTAACATGAAATCATACATTCACACATCAAAGCAAATGTATAACAGGGAATAAACATCATGAGCATAACATTCACAATGCATACACAGAGAACCAATACGACACCATGAATTTGAATCGAAGCTCTTTCTATTAATTCAAATCACTGTACATGGGTGTTTTTCAAACACAGTTTCTCTGCTCCAGCTTTGTATGCTCTTCTTCTTGGTAATGTTCTTCACTATCCTACATTAATACAATGAGGGTGTCTATATTTGTTTTCCCTCTGCTCCTAAAACTGTCCAATCTGAGAATTCAAAGCTACCTACTAACATAAATGCCTTCTTAGTCCTTTAGATGAGAGCGGGTCGCTCAAGGTCTGATTACAATATATAAGTATGCCTCTCCTTAGCTATTACATTTACGTTTGGCACATCCATCTTCAAAAAATTTTGAACAATTCATCATGTGCCCAAAATGCGTTGGTGCTTGCCCCACGCTCACTTGACGTTGGCGATGCTCTTGCATCATACTCCCTCGCTTGAAAATTTTCATGGGCTCATGTCCATGAGCTCTCGCACGATCTATCCATGCTTCTGAATCTCTACTTCATTCTCCCAGCTGGCATCTTTAACTGGATGTCCTTTCCACTTGACCAAGTATTCAAAGTATTGCTTTCTTCTGGTCTTCTTGCTAACTCTTTTGTATAGTATGCTTTCCATCTGTGGCTTCTCTGCAACAGGCATCTGCTTTATCCACTGGACCTCTGGTTGTTCATTACTTGTTCCTACTTCCTTAGCTTTGTATGGGTACAAATCTAAGACATTGAATATCAGAGAAATTCTGATCCCATCGGGTAATTCAATCTCATAAGCATTTGCCCCAAATTTCTTCAAGATCTTGCATGGTTCGATCTTCTTCATCTTCAGTTTGTTATATGTCCCCTTCGGGAACCTTTCCTTTCTTAGATGTGCCAGAATCAAATCACCAACTTCAAATTGAATTTGTCTCTTATGTTGATTTGCTCTGCGCTTATACTCTTGGCTCGAGTTTTGCAATCGTTCCTTCACCTGGCTATGAAGTTCCTTCTTTGCTTCTGTGAAATCCTCTACACTAGCACTTCTAGTTGCATTCTATTCTGAATCTCTCAATTCTGAAACTCCTTTTGGCTGCATCCCATAAAAAATCTGGAATGGATTCTACCCTATGCTTCTATTGATTGAATCATTATAAGCAAATTCCACCTGTGGCATAATATTGTCCCACTGGCTATGGTGTTCTGTCACCAAGCTCCTCAACAAGTCTCCTAAACTCATGTTCACAACTTCTATATGTCCATCCGTCTGAGGATGATAAGTTGAACTGAACGATAAATTTGTTCCCAGCTTTTTCCATAAGTTTCTCTAGAAGTGTCCCATGAACTTGGTGTCTCAATCCAAAACTATGCTCCTTGGTAAGCCATGAAGTCAAGTGACTTCTTTGAAAAACAGATTCGCAATGTGAGTTGTGTCACTGGTTTTCTAACACGATATGAAGTGTGCCATCTTAGAAAATCTGTCTACCACTACAAAGATCGAGTCAAGCCCTCTTTGTGTTCTCGGCAGTCCCAATATGAAGTCCATACTGACTGCATCCTACGACCTGTCAGGTATGGGTAATGGTTGATAAAAACCTACATTCTGCCTCTTTCCTTTGGAATGATGACAAATTCTACATCTATCTACAAATATTTTGACGTCTCCTCACATTCCTGGCCAAAAATATGATTCATTCAACTTTTTGAACGTCTTGTCATGAACGAAATGTTCAGCCAATCCTCCACTATGTTTCTCCTTCAGCAAATTCTCCCTCATGGAGCATTTTGGAATACAAAGTTGATTACCCTTAAACAATAATCCTTCTTAGATCATGTATTCTATCCATTGACTTCTGTCCCTGAGAATTATATTCTCTGTTTCTTCATATGCCTCTTCAAATTCTGGATCATCTCTGTACATGTCCCTGAGATCATCAAAACCCAGTGTTTTAACTCTGAACTCCTGCAACAACAAACATTTCCTGCTCAAAGCATCACCAACTTTGTTAGCGGTTCCAGAAATTTGTTCAATCACAAAAGTGAAATTTTGCATATATTCAACCCATTTAACATGTCTTTGATTCAACTTTTCTTGTTGAGTCACAAATTGCAATGCATGATTATCACTATAGAAGACAAACTCCTTCGGGATTAAGTAATGTCTCCATTTTTTCAATGCCTGTATAATAGCATAGAATTCTTTATCATATGTGGAGTATTTTATCTTGGCTTCATTCAACTTCTCACTGAAGTAGGCTATCAGTCTATCTTATTGACTCAAGACTGCCCCTATTGCAAATCCACTTGCATCACATTTTACTTGAAATGTCCTTTTGAAATCTGGCAACACCCTATTGTTCCGTAATTCTCTTCTTCAACAAATTGAAGCTTTTCTCAGCCTCTTTTGTTCAGTGAAAGTACATATGTCTCTTCTTCACTGTGTCCATCATCGGTGCACTAATTCCACTGAAATTCCCGATAAACTTCCGGTAGAAACTAGACAATCCGTGAAAACTTCTCACCTCAAATATACTCTTCGGTGATGGTCAATTCTTGATCACCTCCACTTTATCTGGATCCATCCTCAATTTATCTACATAAATAACAAAACCCAAATAAATGAGCTTTGTCTTCATGAATGAGGATTTCTTCATGTTTATCAATAGCTTCTCTTGTTGTAATCTCTTCATCACTATAGTTAAGTGTTTCAGATGCTTTGCCTCTGTTTTACTAAAAATCAGTATGTCATCCAGATACACAATGACAAATTTTCCGATGGACTCCTTCAGGACTTCGTTCATCAACCTCATGAAGGTACTTGGCGTGTTCGTTAAGCCAAATGGCATAGCAATCTATTCATACAACCCCTCATTAGTCTTGAAGGTTGTCTTCCAATATTCATCACCTTCTCTAATACGAATCTGGTGATATTCGCTTTTCAAATCAATATTCGAAAAAAAAAATTCTCCACTTAAGAAATCCATCAGATCGTCCATCCTTGGCAATGGAAATTTGTACCTGATGGTTATCTTGTTAAATTCCCTCGGTTCAGTACACATCCTCTAGCCTCCATCTTTCTTTGGACTGAGCATTGTCAGAACAACACATGGACTCAAGCTTTCTCTAACCAACCCTTTGTCCAAAAAATCCTGGACTTGTCTTTTGACCTCTTCATGCTCTTGCAGTGTTAATATGTATGCTGTTTTGTTTGGAAAACTAGCTCCAGGTATGAGATCAATATGATGACTCACACTTCCTATCGGTGGCAACAAACGAGGTAGTTCATCCACTACTATGTCAGCGAACTCTTCCAACAGTTCCTGAACCTCTTCTGGTAAATCATCTACCCTTGTGTTGGTTAAAACAATCTTTGGCTTCCTGAACACAATGAATTGTGGTTCCTCCTTCTTCTTAACCTCTGTAAGAAGTTCCTTCCCACTCATGAGAAGTACAATGTTGCTTACTTTAGGTTTCACCTCCTTATCCTTGATTGGAAGCAACATGTGAGTTCTCCCATTCTTCTCTAGGGTGTATGTGTTCTTTCTCCCATCATAAATCACATTTCTGTCATATTTCCATTGTCTACCTAGCAATAGATGACAAACATCCATGGGAATAACATCACAGAGTATCTTATCATTATATCCTCCTATCTTAAATTCAACTAAACACTGTTTAGTGACATTTACCTGATGTCCCTTTTGTAGCCATGAAACTCTATATGGACTTGGATGTTCAATTGTCTCCAGCCCCAGCTTCTCTACCATCTCTATTGAAATGAGATTATCTATGCTACCACTGTCCACAATGACCTTTCATACCCTGTCCTTGGTCTTGCATGCAGTCCGAAAAAGTTTGTTCCTTTGTATTGGATTTTCCACCTCCTTCTCTGACATTAAGAGAACTTTTTGCATCATCAACGATCTTCCGCCTTCAACATCTTCTACCTCAACATTCCACCTCTGCACTTCAAAAATGTGAGTATCACCACCTTCTTTCTTATTATCTGGACATTCATAAGATTTGTGTCCGACCTTTCCGTACGTGAAGCATTTTATCACTCCACCTCTTCCTCTTCCTCTACCCCTGGTACGAGGAAAAATGTTTCCATCTGCATACTAACCTCTCTGTTTGGTATGTTTCCCTCTCAGTGAACTTCCACCTCTCTCAGTATGAGTTTGAGGTTTCTTCCCGTCTTCTGTGTGTTTCTGATTTCTATCCTAGGCAACTGATTTGCCTCTGGCTTGACTTTTGCCTCGCCCTCTCTGACCTTGTTTTCAGTTCGACTTCTCTTCAGCTTTTAGAGCCATATGATAAGCATCTTCCACCATTTGGATGGTCATAATGCTCATCTCATCCTGAATGTCGTATCTCAGGCCATTCATGTACCTGGAAACCTTTTCATCATCGCTTTCCCGATGACCTGCCCTGATGTTCAGCCTGTAGAATTCTTCAGTATATTCCTTCACTGTCATCAGCTTCTGTCTCAAATTTTGCATTCTTCGAAACAAAGTAATCCGGTAATCCCTGGGAATGAATTTCGCCTTCATCTTCGCAATCATCCTATCCCAACTCTTGATTTTCTACTTGCCTTTGCAGCGTCTGTCAGCTTGCAGTTGATCCCACCACAATGCTACATGTCCTTTCAATCTTGTGAAAGCATGTTTGACCTTCTTGTCTTCCTCGACATCTTCATAGTCAAAATAAGTGTCCGGAGCTCTAATCTAGTCTAGAAGCTCTTCAACATCTAGGTTTCCCTCATAAATTGGGATGTCCATTTTGGCTCTTGCACCCATTCTTGCGACATCTCTAATCAAGCATTCATTTGCGGCATCTTCCGCTGAAATTTCTTCTTCTTCATGTTCAACTTCATTTTCACTTTTGGAATCACTAAGATCCCCAGCACCGACTGTGTGCCTCTGTGTTGTCTCCATGTTCTCAAGTCTGGTGCGTAAATCACGCATTTCTCTTGCCATGGCTAGGTCAGGCATCTGCCTACCTCTTCTTCTTGGTATTTCCCTTTCCTCTGGCAGGTCAGGTGTTTTCTTGTCCCTTCTTCTTGGTGGCATGGTGAATCTTCCTTTTTCCTTGCTACAGAAAGCAAAAAAACCTTTCTGTGCTCTGATACCACACTTGACGCAGACCCCCCTTCTCCTAGATCCACAAATCAGGATATGTGCAGATCTTTTCCACTTTTCTGGCCCAAAGAGCTCGACTGGCCCTTCTATTTACCTTTCAGGAAGTCTGCACCCACAAACAACCTTGAGAGAGTTCCCCTTTATACTTCAGAATATCGGAATTCACGTTTTCGTGAGTCCTGTGGCTGAGTGTCTTGTCTCTCAGACCCCTGAAACCTGAAATTATGACACTTGGCCTTTCCTCTCTCTATTTTTCCTTTTTCCTTATCACGATTTTTGGAGCCGCAATGTCATGCAACTCATCCCTTGACCTCCAAAATCTCGATTCCCACATTACCGAAACTCTGATGTTCAGTCACCAAAAGAAATCGACAGATGTGATTCCCCGTTCGATCCAATGGTCAGCGCGATTTTTGCTTATCGAGAGTTTGAGACTCTCGATGCCAAAAACCTCATGTCACCACAAACCTTGACTTCCCAAATCCCAATATCTCGTACTACTATTATTTTCTGGGATTTCCTCCTTTTCAAGATTTCGGAACTTCCATTCCCAAAATGCACAGGTCTCCTACCTTCAGGATTTGTGAAATGTTGAACCTCGATAAGCCAATGGACTTTCCTATCAGGATTTTCCCTGAATTCTTGGATTTATACCACGCATCCTCCTATGATGGACGATCCTCAATCATTTTATGATTTCACGAAATCAAATGCCGAAATGCTCCGCATCCTGTCCTCTTGATCCCCGAAGTCCCGACAGGCTCTTGATCGCCGCCACATGTCTCAACAAACGGATGGTCCTGATTCAGTTCAGTATTTCATGATTTTCGATTCCCCAATGTCACAATTTCTCTGTCAACTCGAAACCCCAGTAGCTGAAATACCGACGGCTCTTGATCTCCGCCACGTGTCCTAATGAATGGGCGGCTCAGATCAATTTTGGGGTTTTCATTATGAAGTGACCCGATCTCCTGTCCTCGAGACTTCTAATATCTCAAATTTCGAAGTCTCGATATCTCGACGTCTTTTGGGGCTTTTGCTTCGCTTGCGAGGGTTTAACGCACGTGCAACTCCTGTCAGATCCCATGATTGGCGGGTATCTAAGTGAGGATCCAACGGCTCACAATCTCCTGAGCTTGAAACTTTGGAAACATTCGTAACCCCCTTGCTTCTCTGTCAGATCGGACGGCTGGTGAGACTTCGCAAATTCTCTATGGAGAATTTTGACCATCCGTCTCTTCCCTTGAGAACTTCCACGAAATTTAAACAAAATATTTCTCTGCGTGGAACTTGTCCTCTTGCAGCATGATGTCACTGCACCTCCTTTCAATTCTTCAAGGCACTTAGCCTCTTGCTTCCCTTCAATGACTTCGAAGGTTCGAACCCTTCTAAGATTTTCCCCGACTTCAAGTCTTTCAGAAAACCTTTTGTTGGCACTCCTTGCAGCAGACCTTCAAACACTTTCAAGTGTTGAACTCGTTTCGACTCTATGCACTCACTACAACAATAGTCTCTCAACAAGTCATTTAGGTTACAAACCCCTGAAACTTCACTCGGCCTGTGCACAGTTTGCACGGCTCCTGTGCCTAACTTACACTTCTACGAGAATGAGAACCGTGTTATCTCTCCTGAACTTGCAGAGACAAACTCTGACCTCCGTCAACGCACACCTTGCGGTTGATTTCACTACACTCCTTGCAGGAAAACTCTTGCTCATGCAGAGAAACAATTGAAACTCATTCTCTATCCTCCCTCTCTTCAAATTTCAGACATTAACATGAAATCATACATTCACACATCAAAGAAAATGTATAACAAGGAATAAACATCACGAGCATAACATTCACAATGCATACACAGAGAACTAATACGACACCATGAATTTGAATCGAAGCTCTTTCTATTAATTCAAATCACTGGACATGGGTGTTTTTCAAACAAAGTTTCTCTCCTCCAGCTTTGTATGCTCTTCTTCTTGGTAATGTTCTTCACTATCCTACATTAATACAATGAGGGTGTCTATATCCGTTTTCCCTCTGCTCCTAAAACTGTCTAGTCTGAGAATTCAAAGCTACCTACTAACATAAATGCCTTCTTAGTCCTTCAGACAAGAGTGGGTCGCTCAAGGTCTGATTACAATCTATAAGTACGCCTCTCCTTAACTATTACATTTATGTTTGGCGCATCTATCTTCAAAAGTTTTTGAACAATTCATCAATTGCCCAAAATGCGTTGGTGCTTGCCCCACGCTCGCTTGACGTTGGCGATGCTCCTGCATCACTTTCTCACAGCAATCAATCTTTCTGGAGGTCATGAAAAGACTCCAGGGCACTTCGTCGATTTTTGAGTTTTTAAACCACTTCTGACTAGAGGATGGGAGCCCTGTGGCTTTGCTGATAAACCCATCAGTCACCTCAGGTTCCTCTTGCATTGGTGGCAATTCCTGTTTGGACACATCTTTTACCTCTCTGAAAACAACATCTCGACTGTAAACAATTTTCTTGGTTTCTGGGTTCCAAAGCTTATAACCTTTCACACCATCTTTATAACCAATAAAGATACACTTTTCATCTTTATTATCCAGCTTTCTCCTATTTTCCTTTGGAACATGTACATAAGCATCACAACCAAACACTCTAAGATGTTGAAGAGAGGTTTTCTTTCCAGACCATACCTCGTGTGGAGTTTTATCATCCAACGCTGATGAAGGTGATTGATTGACCAGGTAACATGTTGTACTCACTGCCTCTGCCCATAATTCTTGTCCTAACTCGGCACCACTAAGCATGACCCTTGCTTTTTCCATCAGTGTCATGTTCATCCTTTCTACAACTCCATTCTACTAAGGAGTGTATGGAGTAGTCTTCTGCCTTGCTATACCACACTTCTTACAGAATTATTCGAATTCATTTCCGCAGAATTCTCCACCATTATCTATTCTCAATACCTTTATTTTCTTCTCTATCTGATTTTCTACCAGAGCCTTAAACTCTTTAAATTTATCAAATACCTCAGATTTCTTTCTAAGAAAATAAATCCATGTGTTCCTTGAAAAATCATCTATGAATGAAACATAATACACATATTTACCTAGGGATGGAACAAGAACAGGTCCAAACACATCACTGTGTATCAACTCTAAGATCCCCTTTGCTCTTGTAGAACTAGATGGGAATCTTACTCGATTCTGTTTACCATATATGCAATTTTCACAGAAATCAAAATCCAGAGTGCAATTAGACATACCTTCAATCATACCTTTACCGTGTAGTGTTCGAAGGCCCTTTTCTCCAATATGCCCCAGTCTTTGATGCCACAGCATGGTCTTCTTTTCTGGGATAGTATTGGTCTTGTCTCCTTCATTTTTCTTCTCAAGGACAACAGAACTGTTACACCCATTAGTATAAGTTCTTCCCAACAACTTGTATAGAGTTCCACAATGAACTCCCCTCATCAACACCATTGCTCCTCATACCATCTTGCAAGTGTTCTTTTCAAATACAGTTTTCACTCTTGCATCACTCAACTTTCTTACAGATATTAGGCTCTTGGCTAGTTTTGGAATGTGTAGAACCCTAGGAAGAGTTCTAATCCTTCCATCGTTTAGTAGCAACTTAACCCTTCCACGTCCCAAGAATTTTTTTGTTGAGTCATCTCCTAGGAATACATCACCACCATCATATTTTTCATATTCAAAGAACCACTCCCTGTGGGGAGTCATATGGTATGATGCACCTGATTCGATCAACCATACACCATGGTCTGCATGTGTACTTGTAGATGCTAGGTAAACATCACCTCCTTCTTCAGTGGAGGTTTTCACCTCCGTGGAAGAGGTACTATCAGATCCCTTTGGTTTTTCAACCTTCTTAGACTTACAATCTTTCTTATAATGCCCTGTTTTACCACACTTCT
>JASDQU010735964.1:79367-94368 GCA_032191745.1 Picea mariana | reverse complement strand
CTAGACAGCATTAGAACTTTTCATGTTGGTCCCTCGCAATATTTCAACCGAGGGTTGTTAGCACTGTAGGAAAACCATTACATCTGTAAATCCTTTAAAATTTAAGAGTTAGTGTCCAAGAAAAGAGTAATTTGGAAAGGACCCAATACTTGGAATTCTAATGTAATTATCAGCCCCTTGACGCACACAATTAGATCATCAAGATAGACATGTATACTAACCAATTCATCAAAAGTCATGTGCATAGGTATTTTAAAAGTGGTACTTGCACCAAGTGATCCCAAAGGCAGGAATTTATAAGACATAGTACCATAATTAGTGATAAAAGTGGTTTTTTGAACATTTTCCCCTTTTACCTTGATTTTATTGTAACCCGGAATTTTGTCAAGTAAGATCTTCAAGTGTGACTCTACAACCTGATGTAGAATTGTTCCTATATTCAGGGGGGGGAAATGATTTCTCATGATAGCTTGACTGAAGGTGCGAAAACTAAATCAGGTTCTAATACGATCAACGGTCTTAGGCAGCCAATTTGAAACCCACTCAAAGTAGGCTGGGAAAATGATCCCAGTCTTTAAGAAAATTCCCAACTCCCTTTGAACAGTTGCATTAAGTGAAGGGTTAACAAGTCTTTGTTTCTTCCTTGTTGGTTTCATATTATGCTAAATAAGATCCTAGCATAAAACTATTGAAATCTACCAAGTAGTTTGGCAAACTTCATTACTTCTTTATCAGAACATTGGGTACTTATGTTATTGTTCATTGAAGATTCGAGTGCCCCAATGTTCAAGGAGATGGTTTCTCCCACCTTCATTCATAAATCCTCTTCTTTCTATTTTTCTTTATTGCCTGCATCGCTCAACAAAAATGAACTCTCAAGAAGAGTTAAGCCCTTAGGAATCTTCTTGTTCTCTATAGATATAACCTCCTTGGGCTTAAGAGGTTCATCCTTAATGAAAGAAAAAATTCTCTTAATGTTAGGGAGGACCTACCAATATTCTACATTTTCAGGGATATATGGACGATATAGATATTGAAAAGAACAATCATGCCAAGATTGTTTGTACAAGAAAACTCTAACCTCTAAGACAGATTATGAATTTTTTCTGTGGGGGAAACCAAGATAATTCCAACCCCATTACCTTCTTTAGAGCGTGAACCATCAAAGTGCATATTCCACATATCATCATCTAAATCTATTATTTCCAAAGGAATATTATATTCTTCCAAAAAGATGGAAAAAACTCCTAGTTCCTCTTCGATATAGTTTACGCTAGATTGCAGAACACTCTCTATGTAGGGTGAAATTATTCCTTCTCTAAGGACTATAATATTCTTACCATTCTAAGGAATGGGTAAATGTGTCCCGTTGAGTGAGAGGTATCCACCTATTAAAGATTTCCAATATCTTCCCAAGATAATTGAGTAATTGCTTACATGCATATCAATTACCTGAATGTTGAGGGTTGTCCTTATTTCAGGATGAGCGCATAAAACCAAGGTCATATCCTTAATCTCTCCTATGGTTGTTTTTTGTAGACTATTATAGGAGAGAATGCTTCTAGAATTTTCATTTGTACAACTCAAGCTTAGCTCTTCCATAATAATCTTCGACATCACACTCGGGCCCAAACCACCATCAATGAGGAAACAATGGGCAATATTATCCATAATCTTTACAAAAATATAAAAAGGGGGATTTTTTACACGGTATCTAAAATTATGTACACCTACTTTATTTACATAAGAATCATGTTTTCTTACCTCTTCATAAATATTGGCTACAACAAAAGCTTTTCCTTCCATGAATTGTTTCAGATGCATCTGTTGTTCAGGGATGGAAACCATGTCTAGGAGGGTTGCATTTGGTTTGATGTTGGCCAACTGATTCAAGATATTTTATTTGGAAGATTGAAGGGGGTAAGTGATTCCTTGACTCTAAGGAACCTTAGGAACCTGGAGAGTAGCAATAGTTGAGTATGAGCTGGGGCTCGAAGAACTGCGGGGAGGATCAAATTTTCCCTTGGGACCATAGGCTTTGTTCCTAGTATTGATGACCATGAAATCTTTTGGTTGTGTAAAATCTAGAAAAATGGTGGTAGCTTCGGGTATTTTACCAAATATATTATCTCTAGCACTCTTATTTACCTCACATGTGGTTTCTTCATGGTGTTCCTCGCAAAATTTACACCAACTCCGAGGCAAGATAGATTTAGGATGAAAATTATTTTCAATCGGACTCCTAAAGGGGGGTGCAGAAGAGGATGAAGTTGTATGGGTGAGGGGGGAGACAGTTCCCTTCCACTCATATGATATCATATGATTGTTCATGTCTTGTACTAGATGTAGGAGGGCGAACATGTCTATTTGTCTAATCAATTCTCCTTGGGGAAGACTAGTTCTTTCAAGCTATTCTTCATACTATGAGAAAGTATGCATAGCGGAACTGATATTATCAATGGATTTTTCCTCAAGCCTATGATGGTAGGGGGAAGGAAATGCATTGTAATAATGCATGAAATCAGCTTTGTTTTGAGGGCAGACGAGTTTGAGGATTTGATTATATAACTTGGTGAAACACAAGTTGAAAGACTTGATGGTCTCACCATACTTATAGGTGTTGTTATTGTATTCCCTTAACTTCTCGGTCGAGATTTTAGATTTCCCGTAAGTGGATCATAACTAATATATTAAATCCTCCCAAGTAGACAGAATCTTAGGAGGAAGGTCAAAGAAGTTGGCCACAGCCTTTCCTTCCAAGGAATTGAGGAATAAGCACATGTAGGTATAATTTCCATTGGCCCCTATGTTATGAAAGCATTAGAAAATGCCACTAGGTGTTCTTTTGTACTAACAGTGTTATTTCCTGAAAACCTAGGAAGGTGCTCTTTAAATTTTGGAAGTGGACAAGTAGCAGGTGCTAGGTTAAGAGGAGAGGACACATGCCATGGTGTGTTTATGGTGTCTTCTTCAAACTAAAAAATCCCATACTTTTTAATGACTTTGGTGGGATTTGTGGTAGATCGGACATCGATATGGTGGCTATATAAGCTACAAATCATTGCTGATGATGAAGACTGAGAAGATACAAAACTTATAGTGCCGCGAGAGCCACCACTATATGCCATCTTGTGGATTATAGATGAGGGAAAGAAAGACAAACTGGATGAATATGAAAAAGTTCTCCTTAGAGAACTTTGTTGGGCAGATAACACAACACTCCTCCTTCTTATTTCAGCAATAGGATTGATTTCAGGTGACAAGCCTCTTCTTCTTCTAGAATCACATTAATCTAAGGACATGAAAGAAAGGCCAAAACTTAAGAAATAAAAATGTTACTGTTGATTTCTAGGTTGTCTACATCTAGCTTCCAATCAATCTTGAGCACTAATATCTCATGCAATTGCTGCCCAAGAATGGTTAAGCTCAGCACGGGTATTGGTAGTGTCTAAAATAGTGTTAAACAGATTCAACGCAATGCTGGTCTGGTCTTGAAGACTGGGCTCAATATTGGGCTTCCTTGCAATAGGCACAATCATTAAGAAATAAAACAGTCAAAGAATCAATATCAGAAAAATAGATGTATCGATGAAAATCAAGTATAAAAATTAACCAAAGAGATATCGAAGATCTCTCTAGTATGGTCGCCAAATAAATGTTGAGGAAAATATATGAAATGATCTTACTCGAGCATTTTAAAATTCTTCTTGGCTAAATAAAAATAGATGGAAATCTCACCCTATGTTTATAGACAAAAAAAATAGCATCTTAACTCACAAGTATTAATTACAAGTGCTTAGGCTAGTCTTTTATCAATAAAAGCTTGCTGGAAATTTAGTTTTTATGCAATTTTTTGAATATAACCGTTGTTGAAATAAGTGTAAAGATAGAAGTAAATACACCAAGATGATAATAAAGATAGATGAGACATAAATCAATCCTTTATTTCCTTCCAATTCACCAAAGAGTCGTTCTTTTACAAAATCTCATGCAGAAATTTAGGACCAAAGTCAAACTTCAACATCCCTGATGGAACATACAAAAGGACCTCTGACAGAAAATAAAACACTGAACTCTAAAGGCTAGATCACCTTGCCACAAATTGTTGCCCACTCAATTGTGCACAATAGCCTTTGTCAGTCATGAAAACTAATTCACAAACAAACAAGTCTACATAGACTATCAAAGATAGATCAACACCTCTAAAAAACAAGTGTCTGAATGATGTAAGTCAACCCCGAATCTTGTTGTCTACAATAAGACCCTGCTATCATAAAAATAATTAGGCTTGTGATAAATTAAGGAATGAATGAAAACTAAACTATCTCATCATAGCTCAAAGAGAAAACCTTAGTATGCTTCTCCGTCTATCCCTCCTCTTGTTCCTCCCTTTCATTTTTCTTTTAAACAAATTAGAATTGGTTGAAGTAGTTGAACCAACTGGTTAGTTAAGTTAATTAAAAGACTCAACCAACTTTTAGTTAGGGGGGAAGTAATAATCATAGTAAGGGTTATAAATAAATAATAACTAGTAGGTGGGACCCCTTGTGACTCCCTTTATCTCATAACAATCATAACATAACTAGTTAGTTAAATAAAACACACCTCCTTGTGACTCCCATCAACATATTCACATTTGACAATTTAGGTCATGATATTTGAAATTATTTTCAAAAACATATTACTCATATATCCAAAAATAAAACATGCTGTCCAAAAATTCCTAAAGTCAACTGTCATCAATAATAGATAAAATAAAAACTCAAAAGCCATATTTCCCACTCTGTGATGCAATATTTCCTTGATTGGTGTTGTAACCCTTCGATTTTTTGAAATTTTCCTTTGGCTGCGCAGAGCCTTTAGGCCTAATCTCGTTGATCACATGAGAACAATCGTCCCTCAAATGCATTCGGGAAGACACGGATTTGTCAGAGCCATTGGAGGGCGAGGAAGGGGCAACAATGGCCTTTCCTTTTCCAGGGGCATGATGGGCCTCTATTTTCAATATTTTTCTAGCATGGGAGTACTGCACTGGCGAGTGTTTAGAAGAAGCTTGGACAATCTGATTGATAGGAAAAGGAGTAGGTAAAGACAAATTGGGCCAGCCAAAATGTTGAGAGACTATTGGGTGGACACTCTCTTGCCATCCATCATTTTCGAGAACCTTGGGTTGCAATGAGACATGTGGGGGCACATGAATACTGGGGGCTTGCAGAACTTGGAAGGGAGGCCTTTCAAGCCTAGGTTAGACCACTCCTTACCCAATCCAATTGAAAAATATGGCCTGAAACAACTGGCCTAACTCTTGTGAGTGAGCATCAAAATGTATGGACAACCTTGGCCTTCTTGGGCCTCTAATCCAATTACCTCTCCTTCTGCTGCCTTTTCCATGGCTACCTCAGATGAAAAAATTCATTACTTCATGCATGATCGATTAGAAAATAGTCTTTTAAATAACCATACATGACAACTCTTAAAAACTATGAAACAAATTTTGGCTCAGCAACGTATCAGACTCATGCAATCTAATCCATACAAATTGTTAAATTGTTTGGGGTGAACAAAGGGTTCTGGGATATGCGAGGGGTTTATATTGAAAGAAACATGATATAATGAGGGGGAAAATAACATGGTTATTTCTCAACGACAACAAAAATAAACTATAATGCAAACCAAAGAAAACATTCACTATAATCCAACCAAGACAATGTAACCTCCAACTGCTTCAATACAAAATTCTCCTTGATTGTAATCAATTTTAGAACATGTAGTGAAAAATGAATGTGGGAAGGCGATGGGGTTGTAATTAGAAAAAAGTGAAATAATGGTAGGGAAAGAGAGTGATTACTATTCATAAAATTAATCAAGTGATCCATAACCATTATGTAAAAGGAAACTCCTCAACCAAATGACCAGTGAGACCCAAAACAATTACTGTGTAAAGTTCAAGCAATTATGTGCATCAACTTGCTCACTGTAATCAAATATTTAACACAGTGCCATCAAACAAGACATTTTCCATTCCACAACCACCTTTAGAGGAGATCTACTTTTCTCATCTATCCATTTAACATTTAAGCGATTTCCAAATGAATACACAGTTAATAACTTCCACTCTACTGATCAACCACTACCAACACATTACTTCAATCATCAAATAAACTCAAAAGTTGTGTTTCAAAATTGCAATGAAGTTATACTGTCACTACAATCGTTCATGTCATTGTTAAAATCCATGACATTCATTAAACATACATAGTGGACGATCAACCCAATAATCCAGATTTAAATTCCAAAAACCCAACTCGCCATTTAAACAGATAAACAACAGTCACCACTCCACCTCACGCTACACTGTAGAAAACACAAAAAAATTCAATCAACGCAAGTGTAATTCTATGAATGTACAAGACCAATTTTCTTTGACTCTAAATAATCAAAATGCTAGGATATCCATCAAATTCAATGAGGCATCAAAAGTAGGCCTGATTTTACAACACAATCAATCAAATTACAACAAGCCACTGTTCAAAAACCCGTGACCTTTCCTAATGGCACAATCAATTAATATTGATAACAACACAGTGACCAATCATGCCATAATCACCATGACTGAAACATTCCCATTGAACAATTCAAAAACACACAGTCATAGTATCATTAACTCAACCTATCAAGCCAAGTTATCAAGCTGATACAAAAAGGAAGAAAAAACATTGCCAAAATTAATCAATATTGCAATCGGACCACACTGTGTAAAACTTGTGCCCCTCCTTGATGATGAAATCAAATAACCATACATACATGGTGGACGGAAATACCATAAACACCCTGATTTCAATAATCATTTGGCTATTAAAACACACAGTTACAATACTCATTGATTCATGCTTATAGGAACACTACTCATACCAATGCATGAAGTCGAGGCATCATTCTGCATTAATCAATCAAAACAATGTTGGGTTTATCAATTCAATAAACACAAGGACAACGACTATGTACTTTATTTAACAACTCATTCCAATTAACCATGTTGAGCTTATCCACCAATTATAATAACAATTTCAGTGACCAGATACCAAACCAACAACACTGTCATATAATCAATGAGGTGAGCTATTAATCCACTCTGTCAAAAACACACCACCAATAAATCACTACCAACAGTACACCCGATATGCCATAATAGTCTCCTCTATCAACACTCAGACTTAAGGAAGCAAGGGTTTGCTTCTCGGACCAACACAAGCAGGATGGAGTCGACTCTTATTGATGGTGAAAATCTCCAAGACCAACGACGCACACACAAATAATACCACCATTAACCTCAAGAACAGGGTGAAAAATCCTATGACAGGAGAGCTATGTGCAATGTAGCAAGGCTCCATTTGGGCCTAGTAGTGATATTTAACACATGTAGGGTATAACCCTCGTGGCTCTCCAGTCAACCAACTACAACGTTGAGGTGAAAAAAAGGTCAAGAAAAAGCAATATAACCCAGTGCACGACCAGAAATAGCGACAACAACCCAATGCCCAAGTGAACAAAGCACAGTGACACAAGGCGCTTCCAACCATTATACCCTATAAGAGCCAAGGATTGAGTATGGTGATACGAATGCGTGAAGACACCCAACCACTCAAGAGAAAACAAAACTCTCCAACTAAACCAACAAGGATGACAAAGAGCCTTTATGGCTTCTAACACCCAGAATGACCAATAACACTGTGAATTCAACATTATTGAAGAGAAAAACCATCAACACTTCATTCCCAAAATCACAATTTTACATAGTTGCAATACTCAAGGAAAGCACAAACCATACATTCGAGCCAATATCCATTTCATAAATAGAGTAGACTCATGGATGGCCAAAAAAAAAACATACATGTATTCCAAGAACCTTAAATGTGAGTTGGTCGAGCGGTTCCTCCCTGCTTGAAAATCGGAGCATAATCACAACAACAAAGTTGAACAATAACTAGACTAGGGTGGCGGCCAGTGGAAGGAGTAAGGGTGGTGTGCAATAGATGCACGTCGCCTCCACCCTCAGTCAATGAATTCACTAGTACATGCCAACAATATTCCATTAACCCAATTAATTAAACCATGTATCGAAACCATCACCCACTAAATGCCAATAGCACAACCATATCACATTTCTAACTTATGCCACAACATAAATCAACCATGTTCCATATAACTCAACAAATCACATAACCATTAGCATATATCACTTTGTCAAATGCGCCACCCACATCCTATCCTTCCAAAATATAGCATATGCATATTAACCATGTAAACTCAATCATATCACATAGCCATTAATTTGCTAGCTAGGATTTAACCACAATCATTTTAATCTTTCATGCATGTAGTATAGTATATTTGCAGAGTTAGATCCCTTTTCCTTTTTCATTTGTTATAGTGTTTTTACCTTTTTCTAACTATTCTTTATGTATTGTTACTAACATGTCTATTGTGCAGGTGCCCCAAGAACATATAGCAATTGTATCAATGAATAGCATAGGCCATAGTAACATAAATAACCAACACTTCATAAGCCCAATTCATAGCCAATAAAAGAAAGATCTCATCAACCATGTAAGCAGTGTTGAAAATCAGCACAAACATAAAATATGAATCGGATCTTATCTCCAATCTCCAAGGGCATCCCACCTAATAGTATTATTTAGATTTTATAATAATAGGCTTTAGCAACACTTTGCGGGTAAAACTCTGTTGCAATTTTAATCGTCATCATGGTTGATGTTTTTTTTTTTATGTTGAATAGAGTTGAAGCAATATCACTGTGTGTTCCTTGGATTTTCTTTTAAATATAAATGGGAAGGAAATGAAAAGAAACATAATTCTTATAAACAATATGGGTGAAAGTCATGACGATTCTGAGTATGATTATATTCTGTGTTAATTGAATTTTTTTTAAGGAAATTGAATGTGGGAAAATGAACAATTTTTAACAGAGTAATTGTTTAATTGGTCATAGTAACTTTTTAATTGGTGTTGGAGTAGTTGTATTGAATATAAAACTATTTTTATGGATTAATTAATTGGTTTTTCGAACAATATTCACTCTTTTCCCCTACCATTACTTCACCTTTCTTACATTACAATTCCCCTCACCTTCCCATATTCACTATCCACTCCATGTTCCTAAAATTTAATTTTAGTTAAGATAAGTTATGTATTATGATAGTTAAAGGATCGCAGAGATGAATTACAGTGATATATTATTTTGGTTTATGATACAGTTTATTGTTTGATGTTTATGAGCAGTAATCGTGATTTCCCCCACCTCATTTTAACACTTTTCACTCAATATAATGCCTCACATATCCCAGAACCCTTTCTCACCCCGTCCTCATTTACAACTATTAAACGATTTGTATGGATTGGATTGCATGAGTCTGATATGTTGCTGAGCCAAATTTTATTTCATATTTAAAGAGTTTTCATGTATGGTTGTAAAAGAAACTATTTTCTAATCAATTATGCATAAAAGAATGAACTTTTTTCAGAAGAGGTATTCATGGCAGGGGTAACCGAGGAAGAGGAAATTGGAACAGGGGCCCTAGAAGGCCGAGATTATCTATACACTTTGATGCAGACTCGCAAGAGTTAGGCCAACTATTTCAAGCTGGATTTTTTAACTAGATTGGGCAAGGAGTGGTCCAACCTAGGCCTAAAAGGCCCCCCTTCCAAGCCCCACAAGTCCTTGGTATCCTAGTGCCTCCTCATTTCTCACTGCAAGATGAAGTCCCTAAAAATGATGGATGGAAAGAGATTGCCCACATGAAAATCTCCCAACATCGTGGCTGGCCTAACTTGTCTCTACCTGCTCCTCCACCTATTAATCAAATTGTCCAAGATGCCCCTATCCACTCACAAGTACAATATTCCCATACAAGAAAAAGGTTAAAAACCAAGGCCCACCATGATCCTGACAAAGGAAAAACCATTGTTGCCCCTTCCTCACTCTCAAATGACTTTGATAAATCTGTGTCCTCCCGCATCCATTTGAGAGATGATTGCTCTCATCTTATCAATGAGATTATGCCTAAAGGCTCCACAAAACCTAAGGCAAATTCAAATAGATCAAAAGGGGACAACAACAACAAGGAAAAGATTGCCTCCGAGAGTGGAAAATATGGATTTTAAGTTTTTATTTATTAAATGTTGAGAACAATTGACTTCTCAAATTTTGGACAACACACTATTTTTTTGGATATATGGGTAATATATTTTTGGAAATAATTTCAATTATCATTGATATAAATTGTCAAAATATGAAAGTGATGATGGGAGTCACAAGGAGGGATGTTTTTGTTTGATTAACTAGTTGTGTTATGAGTTATGACTGTTAAAGAACTAAAGGGAGTCACAAGTGGTCCCACCTACTAGTTATTATTTATTTAAAACCATTATTATGATTTTATTACTTTTCCCCCTTAACTAAAGTTGGTTGAGTTTTAGTTAACTTAAATAAAGAAGTGATTCAACTACTTCAACCAATTCTAAATTGCTTAAAGTCAAAAGGAAAAGGAGGAACAATGGAGAATAGAAGGAGAAGCATACTAAGATTTTCTCTTTGAGTTTTGTTGAGATAATTAAGTTTTCATTCATTCCTTAATTCATTACAAGCCTAATTTTTTTTTATGATAGCACGGTCCTATTGTGGATAGCAAGATTCAGGGGTGAATTACATCGTTCAAACACTTGTTTTTCAGAGGTGTTGGTCTATCTTTGATAGTCTGTGTAGACTTGTCTGTTTGTGAATTACATTTCATGACTGAAAGAGGCTATTTTGTAGAGTCAAGTGGGCATCAATCTGTGGAAAGATGATCCAACTTTTGAAGTTAAGTTTTTTACTTACTATCATAAGTCCTTTTGTATGTTTCATCAGGGACTTCTAAGTTTGACTTTGGTCCAAAACTTCCTCAGGAAATTTTGTAAAGAGAACGATTCTTTGATGAATTGGAATGAAATAAACGATTTCTTTATATCTCATCTGTTTTAATTATTGACTCTATGTCTTTACTTCTGTCTCTATATTTATTTCAACATTTGTTGTGTTCACAAAATTACATCAATAATGAATTTTTCAGCAATCTTTTTTTTATAAAAAAACCAACCTAAGCACTTGTAAACAATACTTGTGAATTAGGATACCAATTTTGATGGCTATAAACATATGGTGATATTCTCGTCTATCTTGCTTTAGCCAAGCAAGATCTGAAAATGTTTGAGTAAGATCATTCCATATCTTTTCCTCAACAATGACTAGGTGGCAAGGCATCTTGAAGATACGGAAAAGAGAACCTTTGCAACCCTATGGGAACTTTCATCTATGATAAAATTCCTTTTGGTTTGATAAATGTAGGAGACACATTCCAACAAGCCATGGACATATATTTTGTGGGATAAGATTATAGATTCATTTCCATATACCATGATGACATGATTATCTTCTCTGAGATAGATAGAGATCACATCAAGCATTTAAGGGAAACTTCTTTGAAGTGTAGAAAATTTGGCAAGTTTTTGAACCCTAAGAAGTCCTACTTTTCCATGACTAAAGGAAATATATTGGGTCATATAGTATCAATGGAAGGGGTAAAGAAATATTTGGAGAGAGTGGAGGCAACTAAACAAATTCCCCTTCCAAGAAATAAGAAAGAAATACAATCCTTCCTCGAAAGAATCAATTTTATTAAGAGATTTGTCCCAAAATTTTCTAATATGGCAAATCATATCACTAAAATTATGAAGAAAAATCATTAGGTGAAGTGTATTTTTGTAGATAAATATTCTTTTTAGCAAATCAAGGAAGCATCGAGAGAATCTCCATTTCTGGTCAGGCCAAATTATGATAAGGAATTCTTCATTTTTTCTTTTTCCTCAAAACATAACATTGTTGTTGTGTTGTTACAGAAAAATGAAGAAAATCAAGAGAATCTTATAGCCTTATTTAATACAACTTTAAGATATGTTTCACTAAGGTATGGAAACCTAGATCAATAAGAATATTATGTAGTCAAGGCATTGAAAGCATTTAGAGATTACATATTGCACTAAAAAAAGATTCTTATGTATGTATCAGTGTTATTAAGGACATCCTTGATCCAATTGGATAATGGTGACCAACCACCTATTCCACTTGGACCCCCACCATTGTTTCTTTTAGTTTTTTAGTTTCCTTAATTGTAGCACAATTTACTATTTTTGGCAATTTTTCGGGTCCTGAACTTCTGGAGTTGTTTTGAGGCCCTAAACAATGTTTTTTGGGCATCTACCGATCAATTAAACCCATCAAGATATTTTATTCCAAAAATTGTAGTCCTCAGATAGATATTTCTAACGATGTATCATATGTGTCAAACAGAGATATCATGCCAAAGTTATGACCCCGAGAAATTGATGTACCGATTTACCCCGACAGGGCCCATATTCTGGCGTTTCATCTCCTAGGGTTAAGTTCTTTGGATGTTTATGGTTTCCATTGTTTCTCAATAATATATATCCCTTTGAGCCTCATTGGAACACATAGTTCAGAGGCTTGTAGCCACCACATCTCTTCTCAAAGATAAGCTACCAATGCCCTAGCTAGTTTATTTCTATTTTATCTGTAAAATTTCAGTTCTTTGATATTAATTAAATGAAGTGTTATTTACGTTGCATCTTTGTATTCATAGTTATTTTTGTATTCTATTGCATTCCTACACAAATCTAGATCAGTGTTATCAGAGTGGTCTGCTCTTTCTTAATCCTTCTTTGCATGTCCCCAACGAGGTTGAAGTATAAGAAGTTAGGGCTCGTTCTGGTTGAACATTTGCAAGATAAGCCTTGCAAACCTTGATGGTCCCCCATGGGGGACGAAAAGAAAGACGAGGGAGCAGGAGATCCTATCAAAATATTGCTCAAGGAGGCCCTTGAAAAACAAAGGAAAGCGATGATGGATAACTTCACCTAGATCCTTCAACGATAGCCCACTAGCGGTGCATCTACATCCAACAACCACTCTGGAGGCACAACCCCTTTTAAGGTATAGGTAAACTTTGAAATTCCCATATTTGATGGTCAAATAGATGAATATGTTGTAGATAGATGGTTGAATCTATTAGAAGGATATTTCTCGATTCATGACTTTTCCGACCGAGAGAAGATTATTTTTTCACTGCTCAAAGTCTCCCCCCATCTCAGGGACTGGTGGGAAACCTATTGTGAGAAAAAGGATGAGGAGGAAACCTGCCTGTTCTCGGTCCTACCCACTTGGAATTATTTTCGAGACACCATCAAGGAACAATATTATCCCGTGGGGAGATATGAGGACAAGTACATACGATGGACTGTGTTGAGGCAGCAAAGGGATGAAGATGTGCATGAGCTAACTAATATATTCCATACCTTGCACACAAAGTTGGGTATCAAAGATTCAGAGAAACATTTAGTGTTGCAGTACCGCAGTTGTCTACTCAGATACATTCAGGAGGAAATGGATTTCCTCGACATCTCCTCACTTGGTACGACATACGAGTATGCTGCCAAGATTGAGCAGAAATTCAAACAGAAGAAGAGAGACTTTGGATCTCTGAATCAAAAGCAAGCAAAAGGTGCCCTCAAACCTAAAAAAAAAGGACAAATCCAAGGCATGGTGGATCAATACAACCCGCCAAATCCACAAGCAAATAAAAACACCGTGAAGTCGAAGAAGGACACGAAAAATTGGTGTGAGTTCCATAAGATCTCCACTCACAACACAAGTGAGTGTCGAGCCAAACATTCACTATTGGTCGAGATGAGGGATTCTAAATCAGATGCTTTCTCCGAAACTGAATCAAAACTCAAGAAGGGGAATGATAGAGGGAAGATGAGTATCAATGCAGATCCCAATGCCACTGTTTCCACCATGAAGATCCAAAAGGAAGAACCGGAATATCCATAGGAGGAGGAGTGTCTCTTCCACTCCCAGATGTGGGTAAAGGGTTCCCCACTATAGTTCATCGTCAACAGTGGGAGCTAAAAGAACCTCATTTTAGTAGAGGTCATGAAGAGGTTGGGCTTGTCGAACACAACACACCCACAACTCTACACCATTAGGTGGCTTCACCAAGGAAGGGAACTCTGCGTCAGCCAACAATGTCACATTTCCTACAGCATCAAGCCCTTCACTGATGAGGTATTATGTGACATTTCTCTTGTTGATGTTTTTGATTTATTATTAGGCCAATCATACTTGTGGAAGTGACATGTTGTGTATGAGTCACGACCTCGCATTGTTATTGTTACCTTGGGAAATAATTTGTACAGGATACCGGAGGTACCACCGCTTGTCGCTATCTCTTTGGTTACTGTAAAACAATGCAGTAAGCTCATTTCAAAACTGAGAAATTTGTTTTCTGGATGATCCACCCTTAGGGAAAGAAGGAGAATATGGCCACGACCTCTAGACATGGCTCCTCTGCATGACAACAATGAATGGACAAGGTCGTGGAGGATTAGTGGGACATACTCACCTCACCCACATGGGTGCCTCTACACTGTCAGGTCAAGCACTCGATCAATCTGACCCCAGGTGCGTCATTGGTCAATGGACCGATCTATCGACGCTCTGTTATGGAGAACAATAAAATCAAGCAACAGATTCAAAAGTTGTCGCTAAAAGGTCACGTCCGGCCAAATTCATCGCCTTGTGGGAGCCCGATCGTGTTGGTACAGAAGAAGGGTGGTAGTTGGAGACTTTGTATTGACTATCAAGTGCTGAACAAGATCATTGTTTAGAATAGGTACCTGATCCCATGGATTGATGACCTTATGGACCAAATCAAAGGGGAGAAATATTTCAGCAAGATTGTCTTGAAGTTCGGGTATCACTAGCTACCAATCGAACCGTTTGATGTGTGGAAGAGTGCCTTCAAAGCAAAGGAGGGCCTTTTTGAATGGCTGGTCATTCCTTTTGGGTTGACGAATGCTCCCACAA
>JASDQU010735964.1:35825-63816 GCA_032191745.1 Picea mariana | reverse complement strand
TGAGAGGCAAAAGGTGCTAGTGCTTAGCCTAGCCAGTGGTCGCACAAGGAGGGCACTGACGAAAGGGGTTCCATAACCATTTCACGGTCTCAGGTATCGCGGCATTGGAGGAGGAAGGCTCGGAGTTTCAACTCGTCAACTTGCAAAACTACAAACCGCGAAAAATAACATGTGGATCGAATTGAAAAGGGATTATAGCATAGAATCCAAAAAATCTGATCCGGCTCGAAGGGCATCTAGAACGATCCTGTGAGCGGATCTTGGTCCCGAGGGGCCGATAGGGTCTGCGTCATAACTCAATACAAATTGTATAACCACTAACATTGCTAGTTAGGACTAACATCAATTTCTTTTAATTTCATTTGCATATATGATCTAGATTTTATGAGTAGAAAAAAATGAATATAGATTATTAACAGGTGCTTAACACAAAATAACAGAGATACAATAAAATTGGTTTTCTATTCAATAACGAAATAAGTTGAAACTATAAAATGCAATGGAAACAAGCTTGCTGGAATGGTGGCGACTTATCTCCGAGAAGAGATGTGACGGCAGCATGCATTCGCCAGAAGAAGGTTACAATGAGGATCTGAAGGCCTTTATACAATAAGAAATAATTCCAAAAACCCTAGACATCCAAAAACCTAACCCTAGGAGATGAAGCGCCAAAAGTCATGTGGGCCCCGTTTAGGTAAGTTAGTACATCAACTTCCCGAGGTCGTAAATTTCGCATACAATTTTCGTTTTAGGCGTGTGATAGCCCGTTGGAAAGGTATCATCGAGGAGATTAATTTTGGGGGCTCAATTATGCCTTTGAATATAATTGAGGAGCTCAATCCTGAAAAAAACTTCATTTAGGCCCTCAAAATGGCCCCGGAAGTTAAAACTGCTAAGAATAGTAAATTGCCAAAATTGTCAGAAAACTATTTTGAGCCAGTTGGAAAAGGTGGGTGGCCACCAATATCCATATGGATCAATCCTCCCTCCTTAGGAAGCAATGGTCTCTATTTCTTTTAGGTCCCCCATCAGATGAGGAAATTTCTGCTGAATTTGGCCTTGGGTGAGCCACTTGCCTTGGTGCAGGAACTGCCCTGCTTTGATGACTCGATAAAGCTGGATCCTTTGTTGTCGAGTGCCATTAATATATCTATCCACAATCTAATCATTGGATGCATGTTGTAGGCAGTCGGGGTTGAGATTTGTTGGTGTCAGTTGTTCTGCTACTTCTGAGGTGTCCAATAATGGTGGGAAATAAGGGCGAAGGAGATCCACGTTGAACACTGGGTGCAGATCAAGGAAAGGAGGAATGTTGAGCTCAAAATCATTATCCCCCATGGCCTTGGTGATAGCGTACAACCCATAATGGAGTGGGAGAAGCTTCCAATTGGGTTTTATAAGGTGTTCTTTCTGCAAGTGAAACCAAACTTTGTCTCCCACCTAAAACTTATGCGACACCCGATGTTGATCATGGCGCTCTTAGTACTTGCCATTGGACTTCTGTAGGATATCCTGAACCTGTTGGTGGATGTGATGGATTCACTCAATGAACCAGGTGGCTTTGTTAGCTTCAGTTGGAGTAGGAGATGAGTTGGTCAAGGTGACCGCAAGGGGAATTGCAACATCTATGGGTCCCAATGGTTGGAATCCCAACCCCACTTGAAAGGGGTTGTGGCCGGTTGAGCTATGCAGGGCTCGGTTGTAGCTATGTTGGACATAGGGAAGGCTCTCATCCCATGTGCAAGGTTGCTTTGAATTATACATGTGAAGGATATGCACAATCATTCGATTTACAACCTCAGTTTGGCCATCTGTCTGGGTGTGGAAGGCTGTGGATTTGGTGAGCTTGGAGTCCAACAGTGACCAGAGGCTCGGCCAGAATGTGCTGAGAAATCGACTATCCCGATATAAGACAATGGTTTGTGGGATTCCAAAATGTACCCAGACTCATTCAAAGAAGAGCTTGGAAGTGGCCTCTGATGTGATGCTCTTCTTGCAGGCAACCAGAATCGCCATCCTAGAAAAGTGATCAACAACCAAAAAAACACAATCATTTCCCCGCTTGCTGGACAGGAGGCCCGACATGTAGTCCATTGAGATGGATTCCCATGGCCTGTCAAGAGTAGGAAGAGGGGTGTATAGGCCCTGTTTCTTAGTGGTCGGTTTGGGAATAGCACAGGCAGTGCAGGACCTGATATACTTGTTGACCTCCTATCAAAGTTTCATCCAGTAGAAATGTTTCTGTAGCATCACCACTATCTTTTCAATGCCAAAGTGTCCTGCCACCCGACTGTAGTGGGATTCCCAGATCAGCTTCACTCGCTAACTTGATGGAACACAGATATAGCCCATACCACACAACAACCCATCCTGAAGATGGAAATTATCGACAACTGCGTTTGCACCCAACATTTGGTAGGTGTTGGTGAAGTCAGGGTATGTCTCATAGAGTTGGAGCCATTAAGATGTCTCATGGCCTCAAGAATCTAGCACCGTGGTGAGTGCCGCGACTGGAGGTCTGCTGAGGCAATCAGCGACGTGATTGGTGCTTCCTGTTTTATACTTGATGTTGAGGTGGAATTGCTGCAAGTATGTGGACCACTTTTGATGGTAGTCATTCTACAATTTTCCTTGCATCTGCATGAACTACAATGGCTTATGATCAGTGTGGATGATTGTCTCCTTCCCAAGAATGTAATGTCTCCACTGGCGGCATGCTTGCACAATGGAGTACATTTCTTTGTCGTAAGTAGGGTACTTACGGATAGTATCTGACAGTGTCTCACTATGATAAGCCACGGGGTGGTTGTGCTGAGTGAGAACGGTGCCCACAACATAGTTTGAAGCATCTAACTCGATCTCAAAAGGATGTTGCAGGTCTGGTAGTGAAAGTACTGGGGCTGAGCACAAGCGCTACTTCAAATCATTGAATGCTTGTTATTGGAACCGGCCCCATGCAAATTTCGGCTTACCACCACCTCTGTTTATTTGGCTGAGGGCCCATGCAATATGGGAGAAACCCAACCCAAACCTGCGGTAGAAATTGGCAAGGCCCAAGAAGCTTCAAAGCTTAGTGAGTGTTGCTGGGGTTGGCCAGTCACGAATGGCTTGGATCTTAGCTGGATCCACATGTACGCCATGCTGATCAATGATGTAGCCTAGGTAATGGACTCTGTCCATGTTGAAGGAGCATTTTTCCAAGTTGGCGTATATCTTGTGCTACCGCAGGGTGTGCAAAACCTGTTGAATATGTTGTAAGTGNAGATACACCACTACAAAAGTATTGGTGAATGGTCATAGGATATTGTCCATCATCCTCATGAAAGTGGCTGGAGAATTTTTCAAACCAAAGGGCATGACCAACCATTCTAAAAGGCCTTCCTTTGACTTGAAGGCAGTCTTCCATACATCTGTCTGTTTTATCGGGACCGGGTGGTAGCCAAAATTTAGATCAATCTTACTGAAGTATTTGGCCCTCGTGAGTTGATCAAGGAGGTCATCGATTTGGGGAAGTGGGTACCGGTTTCTAACTATGATTTTAATAAGAGCTTGGTAATAAATGCAGAGTCACCGGGTTTGGGCTCCCGCAAGGTGATGAGCTGGGGCAGATGTGCCCCTTGTGGAGCATTTCTTAGATCTATCGCTTGATCTCCTCATTCTCTAACAAAGAGAAATGATAGACTGGCTCATTGGGCAGCAGTGTGCCGGGGGTTAGATCGATGGGGTGCTTGACCTGGTAGTGTAGAGGTACCCCTGTAGGTGAGGAGAAGATATCCGAGTATTCTTCAACGACCTTATCTACTTGCTTCTTCTGTGTGGATAGGTCGGCTGCAGAGACCCTGGATGTGGCTATGATATTTCACTTATTCTAAGAGTGAATCATGAAGAAGACAAACTTCCCCATCTGAGAGATGACCTTCCTGCATTGCTTAGCAAAGATCAAGGAAATAGCACTAGGTGGGACTGCCTCGGGTATCCAGTACAATTTCCTGTTCAAAGTAATAATAACACTATGAGGCCTAGACTCATATACAGCATGACATTTCCATATTTAAGGTTGTCCCAAAAGAACATAACAAACTTCGAGAGGAGCAACATCACACAATACCTCGTCTTTGAAGGGATTGATGTCGTATGATAGTCGACACTGTTGGCTGACGCAAAGATCGCTTCCTTGGTAGAGCCATCCAATGGTGTATAATTGTGGGTGCGGCGTTGTTGGTAGGGCCAGTCGCTTGATGACCTCTGCTGAGATGAGGTTCTTCTAGCTACCGCTATCAACGATGAATTGCAACAGGGTTCCTTTTACCCACATCTGTGAATGGAAGAGGTGCTCTCCTTCTTCTGGTTCGTTTGGTTCACCAGGCTGTAGATTGGTGGTAGCAACGGTGGCATTGGGTTCCACATCAATGATCTGTCTTCTCCTTTCTGGTTCTGGATGAAAGTCATAATTTTCATCTAATTTAGAGGCTTTCACTTTGGCCACCATCGACTGCTTTGAGCGGCAGTCAGCAGTGTTATGCCAAGGGCTCTTATGGAAGTCACACCACTTCCTAGTATCTTTCTTTGTCTTTTCAATGTCCTTCTTTTCTTGTGGCTTGGACTGGTTGTCCTGATACTATCCATCTTTTCTCTATCCTTTGTTTAGTGGGTTGGGGCCGCCCTTTCCTGGCTTTTGTTGTAAGGGGTTCCCAGGTCCAAATTGTCGCATCTTTTGTTTGAGCTTCTGCTCGATTTTGACGGCATATCGATAATTCGTGCCCAAGGATGAGATGTCCAGAAATTCCATTTTGGTCTGGATGTATCTATGCCGAGCACTGCAATACTTGAGCACCAAATGTCGCTCTGAATCTTTGATACCCAACTTGGTGCGCAAGGTATGGAAGACATTTGTGAAATCTGGCACTGCTTGGTCTCTTTCTTGCCGTAGTGTGGTCCATTTGGTATATAGTTCATCATAACTTTTGACAGGGTAGTATTGTTCCTTAATAGCATCCTTGAAGGATTCCCAGGCGGCCGTGACTAAAAATAATGCGGTTTCCTCTGTTTCCTTTTTCTCACAGAAAGTTTCCCACCAATCTTTGACATGGGGAATGGCTTTGAGGAGCATAAAAGTAATATTTTCTTTATTCAAAAAGTTATGAACAGAAAAATACCCTTCTAGTAGATTCAACCACTTATCTACATCATCTGTATCTATCTGACCTTAAAATATAGGAATATTGAAGTTTATTTGTACCTTGAAGGGGGCGGCGCCTCCATTCGAAGAAGATGCATCCCCTGTTGGTAGTTGTCGAAGGATTTGCATAAAACTATCCATCATCTCATTCCTCTGTTGTGTGAGGGCTTCATCAATCAACAGTTTGAAAGGATCTCCTATCCTGTCATCTTTCTTTTCTCCTGCCATGGGAGGTTGCTTGGGTGTGCGAGAGCTTCTTTCCTCAAGAGAAACAAGCTCGAGACCCAACTCTTTGTACTCCAACCTCGTTGGGGACATGCATTAAGATGACAAGGAGTAGACAGGTGCTTAACACAAAATAACAGAGATACAGTAAAACTGGTTTTCTATTCAATAACAAAATAAGCTGAAAATGTAAAATACAGCGGAAACAAGCTTGCTGGAATGGTGGCGGCTTATCTCTGAGAAGAGATGTGATGGCAGCGTGAATTCACTAGAAAAAGGTTACAATGAGACTCTAAAGGCCTTTTTACAATAAAAAATAATGACAAAAACCCTAGACATCCAAAAACCTAACCCTAGGAGATGAAGCGCCAAAGTCATGTGGGCCCCGTTTGGGTAAGTTAGTACATCAACTTCCCGGGGTCGTAACTTTTGCATACGATCTCTGTTTTAGGCGTGTGATAGCCCGTTGGAAAGGTATCGTCGAGGAGATTCATTTTTGGGGCTCAATTATGAATTATACTATCATTAAGGATATTGATCCCAAAAAACCTTCATTTAGGCCCTCAAAATGGCCCCGAAAGTTAAAACTGCTAAAAATAGTAAATTGCCAAAATTGTCAGAAAAATGTTTTGAGCCAGTTGGAAAAGGTGGGTGGACACCAATATCCATTTGGATCAATAAAATATAGCATAGTATAGAATAGTTCGCTTTCTTTGATTTATTTCATATTGCTCTTGTCTCTTGTTATAACTAACATGTGTCTTGTGCATGTGTAACAGGAAATGAATCATGGCCTGAATGGAGATGTAATACTAGTAAATAAAAGTCATTCATACATGGAATTTAGATCTTAGAGAAATAGAACCAACACATAAAATGCAATATCCATGTGCCATTGTGACGCAAACAAAACCAATATTTCATCAACAATCATGTAGAACCCTGTAAGAAACATCAAAATAGCATCATAAAATGTGTAATAATATGATCTTTGATCCTCCAGTCTACAAGGGGGCCCCAACTACTAGTATTGTATATTGTTATCATAGTTTAAATAATAGGCTTTAGCAATACTTTGCGGGAGAAATTCTTGTTGCGATTTTTATCGTCAACATACTGGAGACTCCACAGGGAAATATGTTTCCAATATATTAGAACTCATAATGTATGGATTCACATACCAAGAACAATGGATCAAGAAGGTATAACCAGAATGATTATGCAACAGGGGAAAGTGAGTGGATTTAATGGAAAAATGATCAGGAATTTGGGAATAACTCATGGAAAATGTTAAGTATGAGGGGGTTTATCCCTGTGTGCATAATCATTCAACCAAAATTTTATCTTTACTTCAAGGATAAAAATTTATGGACTTTCTCTTTTTAAATCAAATGGATGAATAAATGGAAAGCATAAGCGGGAGATAACCAATTCTTTTATAAGACAACAGTGAAATAAGATAACAAATTCAATTTAATTTCAGGGGGAAGATCGTAATAGTTGTGTAAGATTGATTGTTATTGACTAACAATACCTTGCAGGAGTGTCACTATGGAAGAACTAATCCAACATCTTACCCTTGACTAAAATCAAACTAAAATGATGACAAGCAATAAAACAAGACAGAAATGGGATTACAAAATTCAAAGAAGTAGAAAACAAAATGACAGAATTGTAAAAGTAGTAGGAAGCTATTAAAATGAAAGAAGAATTCAAACTACCGTAAAAGAAGAAATGAGAACCAGTGGTGAAAATGAAAGAACAACTAGACTACTGATATACAAAAAATCCAAACAGTGTTAAAACTTTTCAAGTTGGTTCCATGTACTGTTTTAAGTGAGAACTGTTAGTGTTGTAGGAACACAATTGCTCCTGTAAATATTTTAGGATATAAGAGTTAGTACCCAGGACAAAATAGATCTCGAAAGGACCCAACCATAAATTTGAAAATTTGAGACAATTGATAGCCACTTAAAGTATACGATTAGATCATCCATATAAACATGAATAATCTTATCGATCAAATCGTGGAAAATTATTTGCATAGGTATTTTAAAAGTGGTACTCGCATCAGATAAGACATAAGGCATACGTTTGTAAGTCAGGGTACCCCAATGAGTAATAAAGGTTGTTTTGTATGTATCTTCCCCTTTTATCCTGATTTATTGTTACAAGAAAAACCGTCAAGTAAGGGCATCATCTGTGACCTTGCAACTTGCTGCAAAATCATTTCTATGTTAGGGAGAGGAAAGTGATCTTTTATAATAGCCTGATTGAATGTGCGAAAATTAATGTAAAATTTGATGTGATTAATTTCTTTCTGAACAAGAACCAATTTGGAAACCCATTAAGAATACTTGATCGGAAAGATGATTCCATCCTTCAAGAGTTTTTCCAACTCCTTTCGAATAGTTGCTTCCAATGTAGGGTTGATAGGTATTTGTTTTTTCCTAACTATTTTTATGCCTTCCTTGATGGGGATGGAATGTTGTATAAGAGCTGGATCAAAACCATGAATATCCTCATAAGACCAAGAAAAACCAAATTGAAATTCACCAAGCAACTTGGAAAACTTCATTTTCTCTTCATCAAAACATTGGGCACCTATTTTAACATTCTTTGGAGACTTGGGTATTCCAATGTTCAAGGAGATGGTTTTACCCACCTTCCTTTTCGACTCCCCTTCTTTCTGTTTATTTTTATTGCCTACATCACTCGATGAAAATGAACTCTCTAGAGGATTCAAGCCCTTAGGAATCTTGTTATCTTCTATGGATATAATTTCCTTGGGATTATAAGGTTCATTTTGAATGAAAGCCTAGATGCTCTCATCGCTAGGGAAGACATGCCAAGATTCTATATTGTCAAGGATATGTGGATGATATAGAGATTGAAAAGTACAATTGGGTCTATGTGATAGAAGTTTCTGATTAGGAGAGGTTGCAAAAACAGCTAACCGATCAACCATTGAGTTCAAATCCCTCTTAACATAAGTGATGTTGAAAGATAATAGGTTCAAGATAATTTCCAAAATAGTTTGGCTGTATCGTTTCATCAACTTGTTTTTAGGAGAGTATATCTTACGTACCAGGTTCACAACAAGCTTGGAATATCCAAAAAATGAAAGGTGAACACAACCAAGATTATAGGCATTTTAAATTCCTAGTAATAAAGCTTCGAATTTAGTGACATTATTTGTGCAGAAAAACTCCAACCTGTAAGAAAAGTTATAAATTTTCCCCATAGGAGAGTACAAGATTATGTCAGCTCTGTTACCTTCACTAGAACATGAACCATCAATTGCATGTGCCACATATCATCATCTAAATCAATTTGTTCCAAGGGAATGTTATCTTCCTCAGCAAAAATGGAATACATCCCTAGCTCCTCTTCAATATAGTTCACATTTGGTTGTGGGACACTTTCTATGTAAGGTGAAATCCTTCCCTCTCTAAGGACTATAATGTTTTTACCATTCCGAGTAATAGATAAGTGTGTTCCGTCGAGTGAGAGGCATCCACCCGTCAAATATTTCCAATATATCCCCAAGATGATTGAGTAATTTCTTACTGGCATATCAATTACTTAAATACTAAGGGTTGTCCTTATTTTAGGGTGTGCTCACAAAACTAAGGTCACATCTTTAATCTCACCTATGGTCATTTCTTGTAGACTATTATAAGAGAGAATTCTTCTGGCATTTTCATTTGTACAAGACAAGCCTATCTCTTCCATAATAATCTTCGACATCACACTTGGGCCTGAATTTCCATCAATGAGGCAACAATGGGCGATCTTATCCATAATATTTACAAAAATATAAAAAGGGGGATTTTTTACATGGTATCTAAAGTTATGTACACCTACTTTATTTACAAATGAATCCTCTTCATCTACCTCTTCAGAGAGATTGGATACAACATAAGCTCTTACTTCCATGAATGATTTTAGATGCCTTTGTTGTTCAGGGATGACAACCATGTCCAAAAGGGTTTCATCTACTTTGATGTTGGCCAACTGATTTAGAATATTGTATTTGGAAGAGGGGAGAGGGGAAGTTTTTCCTTGACTGTCAAGAACCTGAATAGTAGCAGTTGGTGAGGATGAGATTGGGCTAGAATAATTCGGGGATGATCATATTTTCCTTTGGGATTGTAGGATTTGTTCCTGGTATTGATGATCATGGCATATTATGGCTCTGCAAAATCCAGGACAATGATAGTAGTTTCTGGTCTTTTACCAAATATATTATCTATGGTGCTCTTCCTTACCTCACATGTTCTTTCCTCATGGTGTTCCTTGCAAAAGTTACACCAAATTTGAGGCATGATAGCTTTAGGATGAAAATTATTTCCACATGGAATTCTAAAGAGTGGTGCAGAAGAAGACGAAGCTCCAGGGCTGAGAGGAGAGACAATTCCTTTTATCTGATATGCTATCATATGATTATTCATGTCTTGGACTAGCTGTAATAGGGTAGACATGTCTTTATGTTTAACTGATTCTCCCTGAGGAAGATGTGTTCTTTCAATATGTTATTCATAATCTAAACATGTATGCAGAGTGAAAACGAGGTTATCAATGGATTTTTCCTCAAGCCTATGATGATATGTGGTAGGTAATGCATTGTAGTAATGCATGAAAGCGGCTTGGTTCTAAGGTTGAATGATTTCAAGGATTTTATTATATAACTTAGTGAAATGGAAGTTGAAGGACTTGATGGTCTCACCATTCTTACAGGTGATATTATTGTACTCCCATAACTTCTCAACTAGGCTTTTAGATTACCCATAGGTGGACTTGAGCCAATAAACTAACTCCTCCCAAGTAGACAAAATCTTAAGAGGAAGGTCAAAGAAATTGCCCGCAGCCTTTCCTTCCAAGGAATTGACAAATAAGCACATGCAAGTATCATTGTAATTGGATCCTATGTTGTGAAAAGCATTAGAAAATGCCACCAGGTGTTCATTTGTAGTGACAGTGTTATTTCCCAAAAACCTAGGAAGATTTTCTTTGAATTTAGGAAGTGGATGAGTAGTAGGTGCTATGTTAAGAGGAGAGGAAACATGCCATGGTGTGCTTATGGCGTCTTCTTCAAATTGAAAAAGAACATACGTTTTGATGACTTTGGTGGTATTTTTGGTAGATTGGACATGGAAATGGTGGCTATATAAGCTACCAATCACTGATGAAGTTCAAGACTGAGAGGAGGAAGCACTTCCAGTGCCACCAGATCCACCACTAGAGGTCATCTTGTGGATGATAGGTAAGGGAGGAAAAGACTAATTGGATGAATCAGACAAAGTTCTCCTTAGATCACTTTGTTGGGTAGATAACATAACATTCCTTCTTCCTATTTCAGCAATAGGGTTAATTTCAGGAGATAAGCCTCTTCTTCTCCTAGACACACGAGGGTCTAAGGACATGAAAGGGAGGCCAAATATGATGGAAAAAGAAGGTTATTGCTAATTTCTAGGTTGTCCGTGTATAGCTTCCTAATTTTCTTGGGCACTAATATCTCGTTCAATTGCTTCCCATGAATGATTAAGCTCAACCCGAGTATTGGCACTGTCTAAAATGGTGTTAAAAAAATTCAAAACAATGTTGTTTTGATCTTAAAGACCAGACTCAATATTGGGTTTCCTTGCAACAGGTACATTCATTAAGATATAAAATAGTCAAAGAATCAATATCATAAAAATAGATGTATTCGATTCTAATCAAGCATAAAAAATTAACCGGATAGATATTGAAGATCTCCCCAGTATGGTTGCCAAATAAATGTTGAGGAAAAGATATGGAATGATCTTACTCAAGCATTTTCAGATCTTTTTTGGCTAAAGCATGATAGATGGGAATATCACCCTATGTTTATAGCCATAAAAATTGGTATCCTAATTCACAAGTATTGTTTACAAGTGCTTAGGCTGGATTTTTTATAAATAAAAGCTTGCTGATAAATTCATTATTTATGTAATTTTCTGAACATAATAGATTGAAATAAATGTAGATTCATAATTAAAGACACCAAGTAAATAATTGAAACATATGAGATATAAAGTAATCGTTCATTTGATTCCAATTAATCAAAGAATCATTCTCTTTACAAAATTTCCTGAGGAAGTTTTGGACCAAAGTCAAACTTAGACATCCCCGATGAAACATACAAAAGGACTTCTGACAATAAGTAAAAATCTTAACTTTAAAAGATGGATCATCTTGCCACAGATTGCTACCCACTCAAAATATTGTTCGAAAAGAGAAAATATTGTTCGAAAATCCAATTAAGTAATCTGTAAAAATATTTTTGTAATCAATATAACTATTCCAGCTCCAATTAAACAATTATTGTGACAAATTAAACAATTACTGTGTTAAAACTTGTTCATTGTCCCACATTCAATTTCCTTAAAAAAAATTCAATTAACACAGAATATAATCATACTCAGAATCATCATGACTTTCACCCATATTGTTTAAAATAACTTTGTTTCTCTTCATTTCCTTCCCTTTTATATAATCCAAGGAACATGTAGTCATATTGCTTCAACTCTGTTAAACATACAAAAAAAGCATCAACCATTGCCTAGAATTTAATTTCTCAAATCTAACATAGACACAACTCTTTTCTGAGTTGAACAGACTCTTTTAAAACATGCCCAATTCCATTCCTTTGACAAATTTAACAACTAAATTTGCAAATGAAACCATACTACCAAAACCCCGTGCTCATCTCTAATGGTGAAATAAATCAAAATGATGCATGATATCTACATAATCATACACAGTATACAACCAAGCCACAGTTATCAATTCTTCAACTTGCAATAATCCTGATTGAGACAATTAAACACACAATAAACACCAACTTAAATTTATACCACACTATAGGAACACACATACCAATGCATAATGAAAAGAGGCATCTATGTGACTGTACATATCCAGTTACTCTCAATCAATCCATTTATAACAATGTTGAGTTATCGATTCAACTGTCATAACAAAATGAGGCAGTGACTGTATCCCCATTATCATTTCCTATTACAACTCTCTAATCAACCCGATCAAACAGAGACAAGCCAACAATCAAAGCCACTGTCAACACTACTCAACCAATTCATGATAGTCAAGAAGATACCTGACAGAGTGCAACTGGTTGAGTTAATCAAAATCAGGCTCTGTAACTAATGAAAAAATAATAAAGGGTTCGCTCGGTCACCAAACACAGGGAGACTAGGGGTCAACCATGTCAACAGTAAGTGAGAGACTTCGAGACAATCATGGTGGAACCGGAAGCCTTATAATCCTTAGTTTGTAAGATAGGGTGATAGTTCGACACCAAGTAGGGTAGACCATGGTGTAGAGGAGAAGATATTTCTCACTAGCCACTAACTAACACCAAGAACACGCAGAGGCATAACCCTCATGTTTTTCCCCAATAGTCGAATAATGATGATAGAAATGCAGAGCCCAAGTACTACCCTATAGCATGCTTCTAGGCATAATAACCACCCCATAACCAACTGTGCAGATACCAATAACGTAAAATGAGCCGACGACCAAGTGAAAAAGATATTTTGTGACCAAAAAGTGTTTCAAAACATACACAACAAACCCATGGCAATTGGGGATGGACTTCGATGAAGATAAAAAACAAAGGATATTGCAATTGAATGAGATTGATGAAATCATAAAGGATGCTCTTAAGAGGACTACACTCATTCAAGAACAAAGTATTGAATGACATGATAAGTACATCAAGAATAAGTCTTTCTAGCTAGGTGTTGGGCCCTGTTGTATGGCAATAGGTTCAATAATTTCAAGGGTAAATTTTTCACTCAATGGTGAGGACCCTATGAAGTAGACATAGTTTATGACAATGGTTTAGTTAAGATAAAAACTATTGACGAATATCAAACTTCCTTTGTCGTAAATGGACATCAATTGAAAGTTTATCATAAGCCTCTGTCTAAACAGGATTTTATCCAACATGTTCTTCAAAATTATGAAATGAAATTGGTTAGAAAGGGGAGTTCTCCTCTTGCTGATCTACCACTATAACTTTTGATGTGTTATTTAGTTTAACTTTGTACATATATGTATATAGGTGTGTTGTTAGATAGTGATTTTGGTGTTACTAACAAGAGAAAAAGCTACTTGTGTTCTCATGTATATAGGAAATAAGGAGGACATATTCCATGTATAAGTTTATTCCTTTATCCATCCCTGGTAGATTACTTATGGAAAAGGAGCATAATGGAGTTTTCTTTAAGTTTTTCAAACTCCTAAAAATTCAAAACATCGATGATTAATAACTGGCCTGGGATCAAGAAAAATCCACAGGACGGTACATGGCATTTTATTAAATTTTTTTAGACTCCTTAAAAATGAAAACATCTGTGAGCATTAACTGATATAGGCTCAAGAAAAATCCATAGGACAATAGTAGTTAGGTTTTCCTTTCCAATAAATTGGAAGCGATAACCGAAGCAGTTCTTAGTATGGATCCAAAAAGAGGAGGTTTGTGCATCTCAACAAGAGGTATTCCAGTGATAGTTTCCTCCTTGTTACAAAGCTTAGATCCCAATCATTGAATTATTTTGCCTCATTTTATGACATTTCTTCTTCAATTTCAACATTCTTGTACGAGTGTGTTGTTGGTAATTTTTCCAACATGGTACTTCAGCAGAACAAATTCACATGCAACATCAGTAAGTGACAACATCTACTCCATATTGACCCTCATAACATGATAACCTACAAAGAGAATCGTACAAGATTCCAGTTTGAAGACTATACCTTCAAGTTCCTTATCGAAACTTCATCCGGTACTCAAGAAACTTCTTGTGTTCATCTGGTACTGGAGAAGACTCCCTGTGTTGGTCCGGTACAAAAACAAAATTCTATGTTGGTCCAGTACTAAGCCTGTGATCTGGTACTGATGGTGGGATTTTGGTAAAAAATTTCCTATACTTGATGTTTTCCTTGTTTGACAAAGAAACTTGAGGTAATGGAGGTATGAGATTATTATTTTATTCCTTTTATTAAGAACCATATTAATTTTGTGCTAAATATATGGTTACTCTCATGAAACTTTATTTCCTTAAGTTGCTAAATATCCCTATCATTATCTTCTTAAGTATTCATGTTTATTCCCCTTTATTTAAATCATTTAAATCATTTATGGTGTATTCAAATTTCTTCATGGATCGATTGTGCATATTATTGGGAAAATAAAAATCATACCTTTAGCAGGACTGGTCCAATTTGAAAATCTCTTGTCGAACACTCATGTTCATGTGATGTAAAAATTATGATTATGCCACCTTCTATAACCTTATGTTGTTAATTATTGATTCAAACAATTTTTTTGGTGAAAATTAAACTTATGATTACATTTTGGCAACATTGACGTCGACTTCCGCATAATGGTGAATTCTAGTCAAATCGATCACCTTCCCTACAATCATTATGAAAATTGGTGTTAATGGGATGTGACATTACTTCTGGATATGATCGTCACATTATCCATGGGTGCAATCCCTCGACATAATTTATGACTTTTCCTTACCTCGCCATCATTGCAATGATTTGAACGTTGTATTCTCGTTTCAATTTGTAAACACTCTTCTAGATGACTTCTCCATCTAGATGAGAGTTATTTACTCATTACACACTATATGACCTCCAATCTATTCATTTATACTATCAAATCATCCCGTTACTATGTTTCTGTCACACTATTTTCGTAATTTTGCTTTCGATGCTCTATTGTTTTCGCTACTCTGTCTCGGTACCAAAACCTTAACCAAATCCTATTTCCTACACTTATTTTGAGAGTTCTTTTCAATATGGCATGGGGGTTGACAGGAATGAACTTGTGTTCCAACTTTACAAAAAGATGGAGGAATATCAAGCATGCATAGAGCAATTTGAGAGGGTTCCTTTTCTAGAAAAATTCAAAGGACATCACGAGGGAATGTCCCATGCCTTTACCTAGAGATATGATGGAGAGAGTGTCTAGTTGGGAAAACTAAAGTTAATGATCATCGAAGCCACCATAGAAGAAGCGATAGATTTACCTTCTATAGGATAGAAATATTTAAAATGTATCATCATTGATAAGAGGCTCTATCAGAAGTTTTTGAATCCTGAACATATGGACCCATATTCGTCAAAATGAATCTCCTGGAGGTGGGTCAAGGAGTAATATTGGACAATGATTTTTAGTTTGCATAGGTTTTTAACCTGTGAAGGGAGGTATGATGTAACTTTCCTTTATCATTTAAGTTCATTGTTTCATTTTGACGGTGGACCACAAATAGATTTTCCCCATTTTCATTGGATGAGTTGGAAAAAAATGGTGAGAGGGGTTAAGTCTTCCTAAAAGAAGCTTGAAACCAGTCTCTATCACCATGGGTCTATGAAATTGATTGTTGTTCATGAGATGAGAAAACGAGGCAAAAGTTGGAAGAAAATCTTCACAGAAAACTTTTCTCAAGAGAAGGATTCTAAATTTGTGGAAGAAAATGTGGCAGGAGAACATAGTAAGGAGTCGAGAAAGAAGGGTGGTAGTAAAAACAAATGAAAGAAGCCAAGTAATGAAGTAGCCACTATTGGCCCTAGTTCACCAAAGTCTGTTAGCAAATTAGAGAAGGGAAAAAAAGTAGTGGTAGGCACCTAGGGTGAAACGATCATCCAAAACCAAGAAACCTTGCCTAGACATGTCCACTAAAATAAAAACACAAATTAGTGAGAAAAGGAGGAAGAAATAAAGGTGTGGTAGTGATGCAAGGAGAATTGCAGATAGTGCTCCAGAAGTAATTGTCGAATCAACTCAAGAGAAGGTTGGATAATTCAAGAAGACCCCTGAATTCAGAGTTAAAGGTAAGAAGAAACTTAGAATTAATGAAGAGAGTGTTATGTCATAGTCCTCTAGGAGAAAAACAAGGAAGGAACAAGAAAAACAAATTTTGGTGCCCATATATGATCCTAAAAAGAAGAAAAGGAGACTGTTTAAGAAGGAAATTTCCATTCATGTTAGAAAACCTGATGAAGCATCATGTCCAACACATAGGACCACTCAAAGAATGGATAAAAAGGTGACAATTCCTCATGTTCCTTCTTTTCCAGAGGATCCAGTTGACATTCTGACTTCACCGGAGGAAGAAGATATGCATGCAGGAATTACTATTGAAACTAAGGAGTTAGTAACAGAGACTCTGAAGGATTTAAGGAAGGAAGTTGAAGCCAGGGAGGAGGTAAATGAGAAAGAAACACATGAACCTATTATTTATTTGACCAAACATCATTTGGTGATAAAAATTGAAAGTTTCCAAAGGAAAAATGTAAAATTGAAGGAATAACTTAAGGAGTATAAAATTTTGGACAGAGACATCAAGAAAGAAAATGCACAGTTGAAGGACCATAACCAAAGCTTACATGATGAGCATGATGAGGTCTCTGCAAAGATCAATAAGGTTATGCATCTGTTATACGACACAAGAGTTATTAAGGGGGAACTTAAGGATAAATCTTCAAGTTTTGATATCTTAAAACCAAGAAATTAATGTTCAGGCAGGATGAAAGACAAAACCAATTTTGCAATTTTGAGATCCGGTTGGAAAATTTTGCATTAGGACATGAAATGACTTGGGCATGGGGGAAATGTTGAGTCTCCTTTTTTATGCCTCCAATTACCTTATCGTATCTTGTATCTTGACCATCTTTACCTCATACATATGCACCATTTTCCTATTTTCTTCAAAGACATGTCTTTTAGCATTCTTGTGTATACATGAGGTAACCTATGTTTAAATCATGATTTATGAGATTTATTAATAATTGGAATTGAATAATTGTTGTTAAATTCTATCTAATTACCTTGTTTGATTCAAGGAGATCTTATGACATAGTTCCTACTCATCAGGTACTTGTTTCAGTGTTCATTGAGTATTCAATTTGTTTGGTGCCTATTTTTTTGCTCATCCGGTACCAATGTTGTGCTCATTTGGTACCCATATATTTGACTATGCGCGTCCGACACCAATCTTCCTGTTCCACCTGTGCATGTCTGATACCAGTTTCGTATCTACAGGCTTTGTTATTTGAATGAGTTTTATTTCGATGGGTCCAAGGAAGTTGTTGGTCAGATCATCTATCATTCGTTATGATATGATTCATCCTCATGCACTTTGTGTCATGAGGATGAAGCCAATTCCATGAAAATTTTTGTATTGGACAATTGTAATATGAATGTACTCATATGATATTATCTCGCGGTATTGGTTGTAACAACTGTTTCTCTTTAAGAAGAGGGCCCAATAGATGATAGATATGCAAATAAATAATTAAAAATTGTTATGTTGTAGGATTGATTCCTGAGAAAACTGTTGATTGTACACTTGTTGCTGAAGTAATGATATGAATTACAGTTTATGGAATTTATGTCTATGATCAAATTCTTCATTCTGTAAGTTTCTTTTAAAGCTACCTTCTTGGTACAGAAATGGCCCACTAACCCAACCAAGGTAAGCTTCCTTGTATTTATTTGTGTGAATACAATTCTAGTTTCTGTGTGAATAAAACAATTCTATGTTTTGATCGTAGTATTTAATTTCATTCTCTTTATTTCAGTAAATCAATTCACAAAACACAATAAAGAGTTGTGATAATTCTATGTGACCGAGGATTTCTAAGTGCAATATAGATTTCAGAGTAAATATTTTTTATTCTTTTGTGTATGTGTGGACAATCATTTTTTGATTGAATACTTTAACATTTGCTTCTATTTTGCAAATAGAGAAAAAGTTATGATCTCCATATCTCACCCTGCATGAATCTATAATGGATTATCCTAATACACCATTATTTCTTCTGGGGTTGATTAGGTTATGAGTGATCTTCCTTTTTAAGAATGTGCAGAGAGTTAATTATATATTGTTGTTAAATTAGTTGCTACAGTAAAAAGAGTCAAAGTTCATATTTTCCTTCATGATCCTGTAAATTAACATATTCATTAATTGAGCAAGAGACTTTAAATCACATGCTTGTTAATAAATGTTTTATGAGTTTTTCTTTCTAGTTTTTAAAACGTGTGAAGAATATTGTTTGAACATTGTGAAACAAAATATTGGTTTTGAGTGTTTCTTATTTAGGCTATACTCATCCGAAATAGGAACTTATCTGTTATCGACACATATAGTGTATCAACTCTATTGATTACAAAACTATATTGAGATATTAATGATTGCAATATATTAACCATATAATTGCACACATAAGAAACATGCGCCAAGATCCTTATTTCTTAAGTACCATGATCGACGAAGTAGAATAGGGGCTAGTTCTAGGATGAATAACGCTTGTGGTGAGAAATTCTTGAACAATTTTCTCCATTTAATTTTTCTGGGAAAAGGGATGATGACAGGGATGAGCATTGGGAGGAAGGATGTAGGGGACAAGCGGAATGGAATGATCATGCAAACCACAAGAAGTAGTAATTCCCTAGGAAGAGGAAAAAACAACTTGATGTTTGGAGGGGATGGATTGGAAGCCAGGATGCATAGAGGGTGTCTTAGTGGCTTGAATGGAATAGAGTTGTGCAATAATGCCGGAATGACCTTTTTTTAGGATATTTTCCATGCGATGGGAACTGATGATCTCAGGGGAATCTGTTGTGATGCCTTGAAACTTATATTGTTTGTTGGTTGTGGAGTCCGATTATATTCCTGATTGATAGGTCTTTTGTTTTCAGCCATGTTTATAACCCCTGAAGTATTTACACCCCATAAGTATGTACACTCTTTCACATGGGGGAGTGCAGAGGGGAGTTATCCCCTATACCGGGTTCGAGGGTGCTGGGGGAAAGCATGCCCCCAGAGGAAAAATTGCCTTCTAAATGTATATTGTAATTTCATTGTAAATATGGACCGTTCATTAAAAGGTCACAGATCTAATGGTAGAAATTATGTTAGGGTTTTTTTCCCTATAAGGCAACCCTCTGTTATAAGGGAAATGTATTGCGGCTATGCATGTTAGGGAATATTTTATTCTGAGATAGTAGACTGAGAGAGAAATAAGAGGAAGTTACATTGGGTTTGTTGTAGGTTGTATCCCTTTGATTGCTGGATAATAATAAAGGAAGGACTTGGCCATTTATTTGGTGGACGTAGCCCACACTGGGTGAACCACATATATCCATGTCTCTATTGTATTATGTATCTTTTGTATTTTATTTCCTCATTTTATTTATTTTATTTCTCCATGGTTCTGTTTTTATAACACTACTGGCCCTTCTAGTTGAATTGCATGGTTATTTCCTTAAAATCCATGGGAATGGGGCCTGGAGTCCATAACCATTCGACACCCAACAAAATGTCACAACCACCCATGTCGATCAAAAACATATGATATTTCATGTGGTACTGACCAATTTGGAGATACACATTTTCACAACTCCCCCCACATTCCATGGACCTGCCATTGGAAATCATGATTTGAAATTTGTTGACTTCTCAGATATAGAAATTAGTTTCTTGGGAAATGTGGGGATGAATACGATTATGGTTGATACCACTTCCAACCAGGATGATGACCTTATGATGCTCAATGTAACCAATTAGCTTGAGGGTTTGCTGAGAAAAGAATCAAATGAGAGGATTTTGGGAAACGATCGATTCAACTTCAAGGGGGTTTGAGGGTGGATTCAGGTCAGTGGGTTCAAGTGACTTGACCAAAAGGGGAGCCTCGACCTCTTATTTAGAAACATCCTCAGAGATGGCCATAAAAATATTTTGTTCCTTACACGTGTGCCTAGGAAAATATTTGTCATCACAATTATAACAAAGGTCCTTGAGTTTCCGTTCAATCAATTCTTCCTAGGTCAATTTTTGTATCTTTAGTGGAGTGGAAGGAGGAGGAGGAGTGACTAGTTTAGGGTGATAAATAAAGGAGGGATTTCTCGTTTGAGAAGAGACAACCTGTCGAGATTTCTTAGCTCTTTTAGTAGCTTCCACCCAACTTTAGGGGTGAGCCATGGGGACGTGGGAACAAATCTCCTCCTTGAGGACATTGATAAAGCATTGTTGGGGAAAATCATCAGAAATGCCCTCTGTGCAGAAATCCAATCAATGAAAAGAGGCTATAAAGTCTTCCACTTTTCCATCTTATTTCAACTTTGTCAAATGACCGAAATGGTGGGTGTCATTGTCAAAGAATTCATAAATCTTTGCAACAAATTGTGTCCAAGCCAAATAACATTGGAATCAAGTTTTCCTCCATTTCCACCATTTCCGCTATTCTTAATCTATATGGAGAACACCATACCGAAGTTTGATCAACTCATTCATAATTCTGTAGAAATCGAAATAGTGTTCCATTTGAGTTACCCAACCAATGGGTTTCGAGCCATTGAATTATTTCACATCCACTCATGGAAGGTGTAGGTCATGCTTAAAGTGATGGGGATGATAAGTATGGTAATTGGAGGAATTTTTACCTTGGGGTTGCAAAGGTGGGTAAGAGGAGGTAATGTCTCTTCTAATATTTATCTTGGTGCATATCTGGAAGTGAAGGTTTCAAGATGGGAAGAGAGGTCCTATTTAAGTGTTTATGTTTTTGCATCTATGGTGGAATGCACTTTTTTATTGATGGTGTTAATATTGGCACTGAGTTTCCACACTTCCTTTTGGGCCTTAGAGAAACCATATGACAAGGTATTGAAGCAGGCTCCAAGGTCTTGGATACAGGTGTGGACAATAAGGAAGGGGGAAATAGAAAGGGGAGGGTGGGACAACAAAGGGAAGGGTCTATGGGTGAAGGGTATCACTAATATCAAGGCGACGAGGGGATTCCAATGGAGTAAGTCCCAAATAAGGGGGCTGAAAGAGGGTCAGGTCCTCGGAAAAAAGTAAAAAATTGCTGAAAAATGATAGGTATGGATGTGATAAGGGCGAAGAGAGGAATCCAATGGAATAGAGATAAAATAATGGTGTGAGAAGGATCTAGACTTATTATTTTTACTCATGTGGAGTTATACTCCGATCTAAGGAATATTTCAATGTTGAAAGGCCCAAATTCTTAACAGGAAAAAATGTGTTGTAATTTCACAACCAGAATGCAGGAGGTAAAGTGGTACGATAATAGATATTTTTTTTTGTTTATGTTTCCATCCCAAGGGTTAGGGTATTGGTTTCTACAGAAAAGGGTTTTCTTTGTGGTATATCTCTCTAATATATGGGTGGGGTCCAACAGTAGTACTCGACCCAATATCTCAAGGCACCAATTAAGGAGGCTAGGTCCAACCCTTAGCCGTACTACCCGACTACCCAGGCAATAGAGGGTATCCTCCTGAGTTATTTTTTTGGTGTAACTATAATAGTAAAGAAGAAAATTGGTTTATCTACATAGGTCTTCAAGATATCTACATCGATCCATATACATTTGTTGTTTGATGTGCTACCACTCGAAGGGGTACAATCATGGGTTACAAGGGTGGCCAATAGTCTATGCTTAAATATGACTTATAGTTCTTATGTGTGTGCTTCCCCGACCATGGATTTATGTGTTGAATGATGAATCTTTGTAGGTTTAAGATGTTGTAATACATGTCTACCCTCAAAAAAATAACCCACAATTGTTTTCCAAGGAAAGTGTTTTCATACCACTTGTAAGGTACCATATCTATTATAAGAGCTGAAAACAGAAATATTGCAGAGAAGAACAGTGGAACAACACAATAGAGGAAACCATAACACTATAATAATACATTTATTGATAGGAAACAATGTTCACTTGCCTCTACAAGGAGAACCTTTAGTAGAGAAACATTTTATTACAATAATTCTCAAGACGAAAACTTAGCATTCCCTCAACTCCTATTTATACTAAATCTATCTACCAAAAGGAAAATCTATAGGATGATATTCTAGAAGAGAAAGAATCCATTAGGTCTTCTTACATTTGACTTATTCTTCCTTATTAATAGGCCCTATTAAGATTGGCATTTATTACATGGAAAATATATTAGTCTACCTATGTGAGAGGTTAGGGAGGCTAGGTCCCTAACAAAAACAGACCCACCATATCACATATTCATATTAAATAATATCTTCATTTGAAATACCTTGTTGAAGTTCGAGGGATTTTCAGAAAGTTTATCCAATGCCTTCATCAGATCCTCCACTTTCTTTTTTCTTGAAATGTTGAAATATTCCACTGACATTTCCAAGAATAGCCATATCGTTCCTAGTGCATTTTTGTCAAGAACCTCCCATTCTTCCTCCTTAATACTCACCAACTTCTTTCATTTCCCCCCCAATGGTAGGAAAAGATCCCTTTGATAGAGATAGTCTTGCATTTTCATCTTCCATAATTGGTAGTTTTTTCCATTAAATTTCTAGACCCTAAAATTTCAATCTTCCTTCATTTCTCCCACTTGAACCAGGAACCCTATTTTCCTACAAGTTACCTTTTTCTCTGATACCAATTGTTAGAAAAGATAATATTGTAGAGAAATGATATAAAACAAATGTAGAAATAAAAATAAAAAGATACACAAGACAATCGAGACATTGATTAATGTGGTTCATCAAATATGGGCTACATCCACCAGAGAAATTTCCAGTCATTCCTATATTATTATCTCAGGGTCTCCTCTTTCGGTGAAAATATAGTTTCAAACAAAGAACTACAAAATCACAATACAAAATCCTCATACATAAAATAGGGTTTTCTTTCTAGGTAAAAAAATCTAACATAACTTCTACTATCATATATGTAACCTAAGGATGAATGGTTTAGATTGACTATGAAATTATAACATCTTACAAGATAATTTCAGAAAAAAATTCTCTTCAAAGGCACTTCCCCCGCCAAGGGAAGCTCCATACCCTCGGGTGACATATGTAAAGGAGAAATCCCCCCACACTCCCCTGCAAGGAACATGCATCCAAACACTATTGAAACAAGACCTCTTAATCTAGAATATAATCAATCTCCACAACTAACACAAACCCTAATGACTATGATAGAGCTTCACATATTATTGGTTCCTTACCAACTTATATTGCAGTTTTATGTTGGGTTTCTCTCATATATATTGGCTCTCAATTCAAGTCACCAGCTAAAGCCAAGCTTTCTTTATCTAAATCATAGTAGAAAGAATTATAGGATCTGAAACAGCACCTCTGTTATACACCATTCCTCACATTTATAGATTGAGAACAACAATTTGACATTGAGACAAATGCCTCTCACTATGATATCAGTGCAATCCTCACTTAGTAGGGACATCTAGTTTCCTATCATAGATAAACACTACCTAATTTTGTTTATAGGTATCCCACCTATGAGAAAAAAATGTACTTCGTTCTGTATGAATTCCAACAATGGAAGAATTACATTCTAGGAAAGGAAACAATCATCCACACTAATCAAAAGCCTCTACATTTCATGCACACATATGTAAATATATAGAATGATCTCCATCAGAAATGGCCAACATACATGCAATAATTCCACTTTAATATTAAGTATAAGAAGGGAAGCTCCAACCATGTTGCTAACTTCCTCAGTGGGCCTTTGGTTGTGGCCCTCATAATAGTTTTTAACTTCTATGGGAATGAGACCTCTAGGTGGCCACAATTATACAACAATGAGTCTGACTTTTCTACTAATTATCAGACCCTGAGTGTTGGGAAAAGCATTTTGAACATCGACATCTAGTATGCATTGTTGTGCTATCTTTTTCATAGATGTGTTCCTTCAAGAGAGCATGAAAAATAAATTTGGGAGGCACATTGCAGTCGGTTGTTAGGGCACTTTGGGGTGGGGAAGATAGTAGTAGTACTTTAAAAGCATTTCTACTTTCCCAAGATTTGACATGATGTCAGCTAATACATCAATTTGTCACTTCTTGTTCCATATCTAAGTCATCCATCAAGAAACATAGGTTCTACACTCCTTTGCCTACACTGTACAAGCCATGGGATTCTGTCTCCATGGATTACATGTCAGGCTTTCTCTCAACCAAACATGGTCACAGTTGTGTTTCTATGGTCATTGATTGGTCCTCTAAGATGGCCATTTTGACACCCTGTAAAAATAGTATCATAGTCAATTCCATTACTAAACTCCTCTTTGTGCGTGTTTGGGTTCATTTTGGGATACCACAAACCATCATTACAAATAGGGACAACATGTTAATCAACACCTACTGGTCCATCCTATGGTCTTTAATGGGAACCAAGTTGACCATATCAACTACCTTTCATCCCCAAATAGATGGACACATAGAGGTGGTAAATAGGATGATTATTCATATCTTGTGCATGTACAAATCCAAGAATCCATGTACATGGGATGAGAGCCTCCCATATGTTAAACATAGCTATAACATACCCATCCACAAATCTAGTGATCGTATCCCTTTTTAGGTGTGCTTGAGGTTCCATCCATTGGTCCCCATTGATGTATCTCTTCTTGTTCTAGCTTCCCCGACAATGTCTTCCCATGCTTAGATCGAGACCGATAGAGAAACCAAATTCATTTAATGGATCCAACACCTCCAACAACAAGTTCATGATATCTTGGAGAAGGCTAATGCCAAGTATAAGCAGTGACACAACCAACATCAACTTCCTTGCAAGTTTCAGGTTGGTGACAAAATGTGGTTGCATTTGTATAAATATTTCCTTATAATCCCCCATATGAAGCTTAGAAAACCTAGATACAAGACTTACACCATGATCAAGGATGTGGGTGAAAATGCTTTGAAATTCAGTATTCTTGCTTTCCTTGGCTTGGACCCAATATTTAATGTGGAGCTGCTTCAACTATATTTCTCATCTTTGTTGGAAACCTTGGAGGTGACTGAGCAATTGGTCCCTATTAAATTCAATATCGAGTTCATTACAAAATATCTAGTGTATTGGAACATGGAAATTAAAATGAGGGGAACCCACCAACAAAACATACAATTCTATCAGGTTGTCAAAGTAGGGAAACTACTTCAATAAGAAAAGTGGCTCACCAAGGTTTAGGTTCATAAACATTTTCCCCATCTCCTGAAGGAACTTGATACAACAAAGACTATTACTTGCTAAGGGAGAAGGATTGATCTAGGTGGAAATCGGTGGCCAACCACCTCTTCCACTAACACATCATGGTTCTCCATCTTGGTCATTTTTGTTATGATTTTCGGGTCCTAAACTTCTAGGGCCATTTTGAATCCCTAATTGATTTTTTTTAGACATTCGTAAGCAAAGGGTGCCCATGGCCTAACTATCCGTACCAAAAATTATACTTCTAAGTTAGGCATTTTCAATGAACTATTCTTCACCTTGAATGAAATTGTATGAAAATGTTGTTCCCCCAAGAAGTTGGCATATCAACTAACCACCTAAGGGCTCATAAACCTTTTGGATATTCATCTCCTAGGGCTAGGGTTTTGGATTGTCATGGTTCTTCCTTTATGTTAAAAGGCCATTCTTTTGGACTCTTGTGATATATTTTTGTGAATAAGTGTAGCTGGCATATCTTTCTCTTCAAAGATAAGCTACCACCATTCTAGCTTTTTTGTGTTCCACAATATTCTGCAATTTTATTTATCAATAGAAGTTGGGTTTCACTGTATTTTTTTGTTCTCTCATATAGTTTTGTTTGTATCTCATTGCATTCTCAGTATAATCAGAACATATCCATCATTCATAAAAAAATAATGAATCAATGAACTACTCTATCTACTAAACCTTGGAATAGGTGTATTGAAATAACATCTCATTATTTGAATTTGATAACCTCATAGACTCTCCTCTTATATTCTTTGAGATATTTATGGTACAACTAAGAAACCTCTCAATTAGTGAGAGAATATTAGCACTTAATGACATGGATGCTCAATATACTCAACTTAATGTATAAGTTCTTAACAAGTTCAAAATTCCACTCATATGAAGCTAAGATCCAGACCAATGGTTGATGATCTTTGGATGTAGAAACAATGACAATTGAGGAGCAATCAAGTGTGCTCTATCTTCCACTCTATACAAATTTGTCCAAGCCACTACCATTGTTCAATGTGTCCTCATCTTAGCTCAATTAGAGGTAGGTTTAGGGTTCCTCTACTTGACACCACGCATTTCACCATTCAAGAAATGTCTACTTGATATCGGTAGAGAAAGAAAACAATAAAATACTTCTTCAACTATCACATAAGATTCAAAGAAAATTCTACAAAAGAGGTACCATGCTTGTAATTTCTCCTACCAAAAAAAATCAATGAAAAAGTAATAGTAGTAAAATCCATTTCCCTTATCTCATTTCATATATATGAGAAAATAAATCTCAAGTGATTCCCAATGGTTGCAACTATTGGTCCTTCCAATCTTTTTACTTGCATTGAAAATGTGAAATCTTTCATTTGTAGAAATACTTATTTAAAAACTTATTATATTGTTAAGATTGTGATTTAAATATTAAAATATAAAAGAATAAATTTGTAATAAAAATTTATTTTAATATAAAATATATTTGTATTTTGAAAAATTCTCAATATTTTATAAATAAATACTCTCATCATAAAATAATTAATCATAAAATTTATAATTTTTAAAATTTTAATCTGATTTTCATAAATCATATCAACATAAAAAAAAAAAATTTAATATGATAATAACTTTATAGTTTGGTGCATTGGAAGAGTTCATACAATTAATGCAAAAGTTATACCTTTATTAAATTCAAGTATATTATATTTAAATTATAAAGTAAATCTACACCGTTATTAAATTCAAATATGTATATTATTTTTAAATTATAAAATAATTAAGATTTACATTATAAAGTAAAGTTATATGTTTATTAAATTCAAACATGTATATTATGTTTAAATTATAAAGTAATTTGGATATCTTTATTTTCAAATCCATAAAATTACCATTATCTTTTGATAGGTAAACCTTAATGTTATCTTCTTCAAAGCAAAGAATTTTATATATTTATTTCATTATTAAAATACATGTAATGCTTTGGATTTATGCATTTTGATTTGTTTAATATAAGTAGATAGTTTGAAAAATGGTAGCAAGACATTAATAAAAATTAATATAGCATTTACATAACACAAAGAAATTTTTACCATATATAAAATGGTTTTTTTCTTTATAGCATTTTTTATGATGAATAAGTAAAACTAAGAATTATTAAATTTGTTCATTAAGTTGTTTATAATTTGATTAGAGATGTGTGTGAGTAGCTATTGATTCAAATATCGAAAGTGGAGCAAGTAGTCTATATCAAAGAGTTTGACAAAACATTTCTTAAATTTCAGGAGCGGTTCAATGTCGGCCGCGTCGCTCTGTGATGGGCGATGCCTGTAGAACTAGTATTAGTAGAGACAGTTGAAATCATGTGAACAATACACAGTTCTTGTGAAGCTCAGCTCATGAAATAACGGTAAAATCCAACTGGGAAAGGATTCAGAGATCATGGACGGGCTGCTTTATAGATTTCTTTTATATGTTACTGCATCTGTGATAATCCTGCTGGCACTCTCCAAAATATATATCATATTTCTGGTAACTG
>JASDQU010735964.1:14626-30627 GCA_032191745.1 Picea mariana | reverse complement strand
AATGATAGGTATGGATGTGATCAGGGAGAAGAGAGGAATCCAATGGGATAGAGCTAAAATAATGGTACAAGAAGGATCTAGACTATTATTTTTACTCATGTGGATTTATACTCTGATCTAAGGAATATTGCAATGTTGAAAGGCCCAAATTCTTAACAGGAAAAATGTGTAGTAATTTCGCAACCAGAATGCAGGAGGTAAAGTGGTACAACAATAGATATTTTTTTTTTTTATGTTTCCATCCCAAGGGTTAGGGTATTCAAGGTTTCTACAGACAAGGGTTTTCTTTGTTCTATATCTCTCTAATATATGGTCAGGTTCCAACAGTAATACTCGACCCAATATCTCAAGGCACCAATTAAGGAGGCTAGGTCCAACCCTTAGCTGTACTACCCGACTACCCAGGTAATAGAGGGCATCTTCTTGAGTTATTTTTCTGGTGGAGCTATAATATTAAAGAAGAAAATTGGTTTATCTACGAAGGTCTTCAGGATATCTATGTCGATCCATATATAATTTTTGTTTGATGTGCTACCACTCGAAGGGGTACAATCATGGGTTACAAGGGTGGCCAACAGTCTATGCTTAAATACCACTTATATTTTTTATGTGTTTGCTTCCCTGACCATGGATTTATGTGTTGAATGACTAATTTTTGTAGGTTTAAGATGCTGTAATGCATGTCTACCCTCAAAAAAATAACCCACAATTGTTTTCCAAGGAAAGTGCTCTGATACCACTTGTAAGGTACCATATCTATTATAAGATCCGAAAACAGAAATATTGCAGAGAAGAATAGTGGAAGAACACAATAGAGGAAACCATAACACTAGAATAATACCTTTATTGATAGGAAACAATGTTCACTTGCCTCTTCAAGGAAAACCTCAAGTAGAGAAGCACTCTATTACAATAATTCTTAAGACAAAAACTTAGCATTCCCTCAACTCCTATTTATACTAAATCTATCTACCAAAAGGACAATCTATAGGATGATATTATAGAAGAGAAAGATTCCATTAGGTCTTATTACATTTGACTTATTCTTCCTTATTAATAGGCCTTATTAAGATTGGCATTTATTACATGGAAAATATATTATTCTACCTATGTGAGGGGTTAGGGAGGCTAGGTCCCTAACAAAAACAAACCCACCATAACACATATTCATATTAAATAATCTCTTCATTTGAAATACCTTGTTGAAGTTCGAGGGATTTTTAGAAAGTTTAGCCAATGCCTTCATCAGATCCTCCACTGTCTTTTTTCTTGAAATGTTGAAATATTCCATTGACATTTCCAAGAATAGCCATATCATTCCTAGTGACTTTTTGTCAAGAACCCCCCATTCTTCCTCCTTAATACTCACCGACTTCTTTTATTTCCCCCCCAATGGTAGGAAAAGATCCCTTTGATAGAGATAGTCTTCCATTTGCATCTTCCATAATTGGTAGTTTTTTCCATTAAATTTCTAGACCCTAAAATTTCAATCTTCTTTCATTTCTCCCACTTGAACTAGAAACCCTCTTTTCCTACGAGTTACCTTTTGCTCTGATACCAATTGTTAGAAAAGATAACATTGCAGAGAAATGATATAAAACAAATGCAGAAATAAAAAACAAAAGATACACAAGACAATAGAGACATTGATTAACGCGGTTCATCCAATATGGGCTACATCCACCAAAGAAATTTCCAGTCATTCCTATATTATTATCTCAGGGTCTCCTCTTTCAGTGACAATATAGTTTCAAACAAAGAAATACACAGTCACAATACAAAAGCCTCATACATAAAATAGGGTTTTCTTTCTAGGTAAAAAAATCTAACATAACTTCTACTATCATGTATGTAACCTATGGATGAATGGTTTAGATTGACTACGAAATTATAAAATTTTACAAGATAAATTCACAAAAAGATTCTCTTCAGAGGCACTTCCCATGAACCCCCGCCAAGGGAAGCTCCAGACCCCCGGGTGACATATGTAAAGGGAAAATCCCCCCACACTCCCTTGCAAGGAACATGCATCCAAACACTATTGAAACAAGACCTCTTAATCTAGAATATAATCAATATCCACAACTAACACCAAGCCTAACGACTATGACAGAGCTTCACATATTGTTGGTTCCTTACCAACTTATATTGAATTTTTATGTTGGGTCTCTTTCATATATATTCGCTCTCAAGTCAAGTCACCAACTAAAGCCAAGCTTTCTTGATCTAAATAATAGTAGAAAGAATTATAGGATCTAAAACACCACCTCTGTTATACACCATTCCTCACATTTATAGATTGAGAACAATGATTTGATATTGAGACAAATGCCTCTCACTATGATATCAGTGCAATCCTCACTTAGTAGGGACATCTAGTTTCCTATCATAGAGAAACACTGCCTAATTTTGTTTATAGGTATCCCACCTATGAGAAACAAATGTACTTCATTCTGTATGCATTCCAACAATGGAAGAATTACATTCTAGGCAAGGAAACAATCATCCACACTAATCAAAAGCCTCTACATTTCATGCACACATATGTAAATATATAGAATGATCTCCATCAAAAATGGCCCACATACATGCAATAATTCCACTTTAATATTAAGTATAAGAAGGGAAGCTCCAACCATGTTGCTAACTTCCTCAGTCGGCCCTCGGTTTTGTCCCTCATAATAGTTTTTAACTTCTATGGGAATGAGACCCTTGGGTGGCCACAATTATACAACAAGGAATCTGACTTTTCTTCTACTTATCAGACCTTGAGTGTTGGGAAAAGAGTTTCAGACATCGACATCTAGTATGCATTGTTGTGCTATCTTTTCCATAGATGTGTTCCTTCAATAGAGCATGCACAATTAATTTAGGAGGCACATTGTAGTCGGTTGTCAAGGCACTTTGGGGTGGGGAAGATAGTAGTAGTACTTTAAAATAATTTCTACTTGCCCAAGATTTGACATGATGTCGGCTAATACATCAATTCGTCACTTATTGTTTTATATCTAAGTCATCCATCAAGAAGCATAGGTTTTACACTCCTCTGCCTACAGTATACAAGCCATGGGATTCTGTCTCCATGGATTACATGTCAGGCTTTCTCTCAACCAAACATGGTCACAGTTGTGTTTCTATGGTCATTGATTGGTCCTCTAAGATGGCCATTTTGACACCCTGTAAAAATAGTATCATAGTCAATTCCATTTCTAAAACCCTCTTTGCGCATGTTTGGTTTCATTTTGGGATACCACAAACCATCATTACAAAAAGGGACAACATGTTCCTCAACACCTATTGGTCCATCCTATGGTCTTTAATGGGAACCAAGTTGACCATATCAACTACCTTTCATCCCTGAATAGATGGACATACAGAGGTGGTAAATAGGATGATTATTCATATCTTATGCATGTACAAATCTAAGAATCCATGTACATGGGACGAGAGCCTCCCGTATGTTAAACATAGCTATAACAGACCCATCCACAAATCTAGTGGTCATATCCCTTTTTAGGTGTGCTTGAGGTTCCATCCATTGGTCCTCATTGATGTAGCTCTTCTTGTTCTAGCTTCCCCGACAATGTCCTCCCATTCTTAGACCAAGATCGATAGAGAAACTAAATTCGTTTAATGGATCCAACACCTCCAACAACAAGTTCATTATATCTTGGAGAAGGCTAATGCCAAGTATAAGAAACGACACAACCAACATCAACTTCCTTGCAAGTTTCAGGTTGGTGACAACATGTGGTTGCATTTGTATAAATATTTCTTTATAATCCCCCATATGAAGCTTAGAAAACCTAGATACAAGATTTACACCATTATCGAGGATGTGGGTGAAAATGCTTTGAAATTGAGTATTCTTGCTTTCCTTGGCTTGCACCCAATATTTAATGTGGAGTTTCTTTAAATATATTTCTCATCTTTGCTGGAAACCTTGGAGGTGACTGAGCAATTGGTCCCTATTAAACTCAATATTGAGTTCATTACAAAATATCTAGTGGATTGGATCATGGAAATTAAAATGAAGGGAACCCACCAACAAAACATACAATTCTATCGGGTTGTCAAAGTAGGGAAACTACTTCAATAAGGAAAGTGGCTCACGAAAGTTTAGGTTCGGAAACATTTTCCCCATCTCCTGAAGGAACTTGATTCAACAAAGACTATTACTTCCTAAGGGAGGAGGATTGATCCAGGTGGATATCGGTGGCCAACCACCTCTTCCACTAACACATCATGGTTCTCCATCTTGGTCATTTTTGTTATGATTTTCAGGTCCTAAACTTCTAGGGCCATTTTGAGGCCCTAATTGATTTTTTTTAGACATTTGTAAGCAAAGGGTGCCCATGGCCTAACTATCCGTACCAAAAATTGTACTTCTGAGTTAGGCGTTTTCAATGAACTATTCTTCACCTTGAATGAAATTGTATGGAAATGTTGTGCCCCCAAGAATTTCGCATATCAACTAACCACCTCAGGGCTCATAAACTTTTTGGTTTTTCGTCTCCTAGGGCTAGGGTTTTGGATTTTCATGGTTCTTCCTTTATTTTAAAAGGGCATTCTTTTGGACTCTTGTGATATATTTTTGTGAATAAGTGTAGCTGGCATATCTTTCTCTTCAAAGATAAGCTACCACCATTCTAGCTTTTTTGTGTTCCACAATATTCTACTATTTTATTTATTAATAGAAGTTGTGTTTCACCATATTTTTTTGTTCTCTCATATAGTTTTGTTTGTATCTCATTGCATTCTCAATATAATCCAAACCTATCCATCATTCATAAAAAAATAATGAATCAATGAACTAATCTATGTACTAAACCTTGGAATAGGTGTATTGAAATAACATCTCATTATTTGAATTTGATAACCTCACAGACTCTCCTCTTATATTCTCTGTGATACTTATGGTACAACTAAGAAACCTCTCAATTAGTGAGAGAATATTAGCACTTAATGACATGGATGCCCAATATACTCAACTTAATGTACAATTTCTTAACAAGTTCAAAATTCCACTCGTATCAAAGCTAAGATCCACACCAATGGTTGATGATCTTTGGATGTAGAAACAATGACAATTGAGGAGCAATCAAGTGTGCTCTATCTTCCACTCTATACAAATTTGTCCAAGCCACTACCATTTGTTCAATGTGTCCTTATCTTAACTCAATTGGAGGTAGGTTTAGGGTTCCTCTACTTAACACCATGCATTTCACCATTCAAGAAATGTCTACTTGATGTCAGTAGAGAAAGGAAACAATAAGATACTTCTTCAACTATCACATAGGATTCAAAGAGACTTCTACAAAAGAGGTACCATGCTTGTAATTTCTCCCACCAAAAAGAATCAATGAGAAAGTAATAGTAGTAGAATCCATTTCCATTATCTAAAAATAAATCTCAAGTGATTCCCAATGGTTGCAACTATTGTCGTCCTTCCAATCTTTTTACTTATGGCATTGAAAATGTGAAATCTTTCATTTGTAGAAATACTTATTTAAAAACTTATTATATCACATAGGATTCAAAGAAACTTCTACAAAAGAGGTACCATGCTTGTAATTTCTCCCACCAAAAAAAATCAATGAGAAAGTAATAGTAGTAGAATCCATTTCCCTTATCTCAAAATAAATCTCAAGTGATTCCTAATGGTTGCAACTATTTTCGTCCTTCCAATCTTTTTACTTATGGCATTGAAAATGTGAAATCTTTCATTTGTAGAAATACTTATTTAAAAACGTATTATATCACATAGGATTCAAAGAAACTTCTACAAAAGAGGTACCATGCTTGTAATTTCTCCCACAAAAAAAAATCAATGAGAAAGTAATAGTAGTAGAATCCATTTCCCTTATCTCAAAATAAATCTCAAGTGATTCCCAATGGTTGCAACTATTGTCGTCCTTCCAATCTTTTTACTTATGACATTGAAAATGTGAAATCTTTCATTTGTAGAAATACTTATTTAAAAACTTATTATATCACATAGGATTCAAAGAGACTTCTACAAAAGAAGTACCATGCTTGTAATTTCTCCCACCAAAAAAAAACAATGAGAAAGTAATAATAGTAGAATCCATTTCCCTTATCTAAAAATAAATCTCAAGTGATTCCCAATGGTTGCAACTATTGTCGTCCTTCCAATCTTTTTACTTATGTCATTGAAAATGTGAAATCTTTCATTTGTTGAAATACCTATTTAAAAACTTATTATATTGTTAAGGTTGTGCTTTAAATATTAAAATATAAAAAAAAAAATTTATAATAAAAAATTATTTTAAAAATTTATAAATTATTTTAATATAAAATATATTTGTATTTTGAAAAATTCTCAATATTTTATAAATAAATACTCTCATCATAAAATAATTAATAATAAAATTTATAATTTTTAAAATTTTAATTTTGATTTTCATAAATCATATGAACATAAAAAAAAAAAAAATTAATATGATAATAACTTTATAGATTGGTACATTGGAAGAGTTCATACCATTAATGCAAAAGTTATACCTTTATTAAATTCAAGTATATTATATTTAAATTATAAAGTAAATCTACACCGTTATTAAATTCAAATATGTATATTATTTTTAAATTATAAAATAAGTATATTATATTTAAATTATAAAGTAAATCTACACCATAATTAAATTCAAATATGTATATTATTTTTAAATTATAAAATAATTAGGATTTACATTATAAAGTAAAGTTATATTTTTATTAAATTCAAACATGTATATTATGTTTAAATTATAAAGTAATTTGGATGTCTTTATTTTCAAATCCATAAAATTACCGTTATCTTTTGTTAGGTAAACCTTAATGTTATCTTCTTCAAAGCAAAGAATTTTATATATTTATTTCATTATTAAAATACATGTAATGCTTTGGATTTATGCATTTTGATTTGTTTAATATAAGTAGATAGTTTGAAAAATGGTAGCAAGGCATTAATAAAAATTAATATAGCATTTACATAACACAAAGAAATTTTTACCATATATCAAATGGTTTTTTTCTTTATAGCATTTTTTTATGATGAATAAGTAAAACTAAGAATTATTAAATTTGTTCATTAAGTTGTTTAAAATTTGATTAGAGATGTATGTGAGTAGCTATTGATTCAAATATCGAAAGTGGAGCAAGTAGCCTATATCAAAGAGTTTGACAAAACATTTCTTAAATTTCAGGAGCGGTTTAATGTCGGCCGCGTCGCTCTGTGATGGGCGATGCCTGTAGAACTAGTATTAGTAGAGACAGTTGAAATCATGTGAACAATACACAGTTCTTGTGAAGTTCAGCTCATGAAATAACGGTAAAATCCAACTGGGAAAGGATTCAGAAATCATGGACGGGCTGCTTTATAGATTCCTTTTATATGTTACTGCATCTGTGATAATCCTGCTGGCACTTTCCAAAATATATATCATATTTCTGGTAACTGAGCCAGAAGGATTCGCCATACTATGCCTATTCCTTTTGTACATACTTTGTTACCATAATTTCACTTTAATACATCAGAAATCGAAGAGCAGGACCAACCGGACCAGGAGGATCATGATAATGAGGAGCAGGCAGAGGCTCATACGGAATGTTACAATACATAGGAGAGGAGGAGGAGGATTGATTTCTCATGCTACCCTAGGGACTTTCATCATTAATTACAACGACAATCATAACAATAATAATGGAGGCCTGCAACTACGCGATGGTCTTTCGTTTGAAGAAATCCAAAGGTTACAATCTTTCAAGTACTCAGCACAGAAGAAGACATGGTGGAACATCCTCTCGAGACGGAGATCAGAAGAAGAGGACGAATGCAGCATCTGTTTGCGGAAAATGAAGCAAAACGTAGAAGCCCGATTACTTCCCCAGTGCGTGCATTGCTTCCACAAGCTTTGCATTGATCGGTGGCTGCGTTTGAAGGGAATCTGTCCCCTCTGCAAAACTCCAGTGGCTATAATCGATTAAAATTAAGATGAGTTTCGGAACTATAAAGTGTCAAAACAGGAAAATCCCTTTCAGATAGAAACTTAGATAGAAATCCCTCTCTGATATAGATTTAATAAACATTTATTTTTTTCTTAAAAACCAATTCTTTCTAATTTGAGTGACTAAATTTGTGTAATGGGAGTACCCATGTGTTTTTCAGCATGTTGAATTCATTTATGCATTCAGAAATGCAATTTAAACAAGGTACAAGAAATAGAAGGCTGGAATTGAGATAGGAGAGTTTCACACTTGGTTTGAGGGAAGAGAACCCACAACAATAGTCTATATTATAGAAATATCATACATAAAAGGAGAGGAAGATAATTCTTAGTTCAGTCTGATCATAGAAGAGTCGGTAAGTCCTATTTAGATTGGATCCTATGTCGACGGAGTCACCTAGATTGGAAATCAGATTTGAGGATTTGTCAGAAGCACTTATAGTTAGCAAGGGAGTATCAACCAAGATCACCTAGGGGAGACACTACACCAAACAACATGGTAGGGTTACACAACATATTGACACTAGCTGAGTTCTAGAGTGTTGGGTTGAAGGACCCAAAACAACATCTATTTGTATGTGAAACAGAGTAAATTTTGGCAGAGGTCGGGAAATATTGGCAGAGGAGGTATTGTATGTGTAACAGAGTAAATTTTGGAAGAGGTGGGAAAATATTGGCAGAAGAGGTAGAGGATCAATAATATGTTACAATTGTAATCAATGGAGACACTAAGATCGTGATTGTTTGAATCCATATACAACCTGCAAACACTGTAAAGCATTGGACCATGTTACGTAAGAATGTCCTTAACTACTTGCAAAATGGAAGGAAACGGGGAATTAGAACCAAAATCTAAATCATAGTGAAGGTTTGAATTGGTAGGGATTTTAATAATCAAGAGTTAATAAATATTTTTTTTTTCTTAAAAACAAAATCTTTCAAATTTGAGTGGCTAAATATGTGTAATCGGAGCGCCCGAGGTGTTTTTCAGCATGTTGAATTCATTTATGCATTTAGAAATGAAATTTAAACAAGGTACAAGAGGTAGCGGACTAGGGTTGAAAAAGGGGAGTTGCACATTAGCAATAGTCTAGATTGTAGAAATACCATACATAAAAGGAGAGGAAGATAATTCTGAGTTCAATCTGATCATAGAAGAGTTGGTAAGCCATGTTCAGATTGGATCCTATGTCCACTCCACGATCCTTTTTACATCACCTAGATTGGAAATCAGATTTGAGGATTTGTCAAAAGAAATTATGGTTAGCAAGGGAGGACAAAGGATTATTAGCTACATTAGTGAAAGCAATGTAACAAGTCGGAGTCAACCATGATAGCTTAGTGGAGGCATTATACCAAACAAAATGGCAGGGTTAGAAAACACATTGAGACTATGTGAGTTCTAGGGTGCTGGGAAGGACCTAGAATAACATCTCTTACCTCATTGGAGAAACTAGAAGAGGAGTTGATGCGACTAATGGAGGGAAGCAGGATGAGTAATGGGTAAGGAAATGGAGAGGACCTATGCTAACATTTGACCCTCAAAAAGAAAGGGAGATGCATTAGAGGGTAAGAAAAGAGATACTAGGACCAGATTGGGTAGCATCAACAACATTTGTGCCTACTGTGTGTGATCATACTATGCTACAGAAGCTACTGGGGAAGGTAAGTACTCTCAGAGATTTTTTGAGAATTTGTGTAGAGTTGATGAAAGATGAAACTGAACTAAATGCATTATGTGAAATTATTCATCATTGCACACAAGAAAGGGAAATTCCTATCGCAGAGAGGGTAGTGAATCGGGTGCTTGGTAAAAAGAGGAAGAACGAAGAAGTTAGATTAAGTGCGCAGATTGGGGAATATGATGTGGATAATGGTATTTTAGACTTGGTGTTTGATGTAAATGTGTTACCAGAGAATGCCTCAGAAACGATGGGGAAACCAAAGTTGATTTGCTCTCGTATTTAGTTAAGGTTGGAAAACCAACACAAGATAATACAAATTGGTTGATTGACATGAGTACTTGTGAGTATAGATGGATTGCGTAGTGCATAACATATTGAGGTAATTGAGATCGCGGATTATACTAAGCCATATGAAACACTGATAGGACTTGAATGGGCCTTTCATAATTAGGTAACCATTAATATGAAGAGGAGAGAGATGATATTTGAGGTAGGATAATTGAAGGTTACTACACCATTGGATCAAACAGAAGGGAAGAGGTACATCAAGCCAGTGAGAGGGAACAAAATTGGCAACCTATATAATATGACTACACAGATGGATGATTATGTTAGCCCCACTGTAGATGTCGTGCTAAGTTGTAGTGATGTGACGAAGGAAGAATGCGATGAGGATGATCTAAGGAATGAGAAAATACCTAAAACTAAGGGAGAACATTATGTAGAAGGCTTAGATCTTGAATTTTTTCTCTACACATAAAAAATAAAAACATGAAAGATAAACATCGGAATATGTAATGACAGAGAATCCAATTTTTTTGCAGATAAAATATTATTGGAGAAGATTGTATATTTACTACACGGGTATCAAGATATATTCCCAATTGCATTCTCAAAGATGAAGGGGATATCTAGGGAATTAGGTGAAATGAATATCCCTTTGAAACCCAATTCTAAGTCAATGGGACAAAGACCCTACAGGTTAAGTCTGAAGTATAAAGAGAAGGTGATGGAAAAGATGGACAAGATGTTAGAAGCAAGGATTATTGAATTGGTGGTGTAATCATAGTGGATAATTCCAATGTTGGTACATGATAAGAAAATAGGAGGAATTAGGATTTGTGTAGACCTAAGGAAGATGAATGACGCATAATGCAATGATCCATTTCCAACACCATTCACATATGAGGTATTAGAGAATGTAGGAGGGTATGAGGCTTATTCTTTCACATATGGATGCTCAAGGTACCATCAGATAAGTATTGTGCAAAAATACATGTATAAGACTACTTTTGTGACATAGTGGAGAAGTTATCAATACAAAGTGATGTCCTTTGGATTGAAGAGTACCCATGCAGGTTTTTCAAGGGTTGTTTTTGCATCCTTTACTAATTTTATTGATAAATTCCTTGAAGTGTACTTAGATTATTGGACTTTGTTTAATTTATTGAAATAGTAAATAGAAGTACTCAGGTTAATGTTGGATAGGTGTAGACAATTTCATATTTCACTAAATTTGAAGAAATGAATTTTTTGCGCATCTTTTGGAATATTGTTAGGCCATGTGATATGCAAGAAGAGAGTATTAGTGGATCCTGCAAATATTACAATGATTCTTGATTTACAACCACTTACATCAGTCATACAACTAAGGGTAATTCTAGGTCATACATAATATTACATGAATTTGATCAAGTTGCTTAAGAAGGAAGCTAAGTTCCAGTGGAATGAGGATTGTGAGAAGGGTTTCGAAACCTTGAAGAAGAAATTAGTGATCAAGACGATTTTGATCTTCTTTAGTATAAGTAGATAGTTTGAAATAATTAAAATTAATATAGAGTTTACATAATACGAAGAAGTTTTCATCTATGGTATTATATATTTTGGTTTTTTCTATACCATATTTTTTATGGATAGTAAGTGAATGTAAGAATTATGACTAGGATTAGTCCAAGAGGTTTATGTGAGTAGTTATCTCATTCAAATCTGGAAAGTGAAATAGATATCGAAAATCAAAGAACCAATTTATGAAAAATACCTTCTATTAATATAGAGAAATATATTTTAAATTTCATAAAAAGAAAAATGTAATAATTAAAAATATATTGGAATTTATAGTTTAATCAATACTTTAATTATAAATTTCAATCTTATGGTCAACAATTAAATATGTTGACATATCTTTTGTCTTATATTTAAATCAATGAATGAAATTTAATGTTGATAAATATAAAAAATATCATGGACATGAAGCACATGAAGCACAATAGTTTAACATTAACTTTTTACTTATTAAAAATAAAAATTTATTTTTACCATGTATCATATCCCATTGATTTAATGTCATGGACATGAAGAATGACATGGACACAAAGCACAACCATTTGACATTTACTTTTTAATTTTTAACAATTTCTTTTTATCGTGTACCATATCCCATTGATTTAATGTTGATAACTATGAAGAATGGCATGGACATGAAGCACAACCGTTTGACATTTACTTTTTAATTTTTAACAATTTCTTTTTATCGTGTACTATATCCAGCATACAATTAAGGAATCAAAGGTGTGAGTGGATGGAGTACTAATATTGATGCAACAAGGAAATACACGGAACTGGTGCAACCATTGGTGGAACTGGTACAACCAATGGCGAAACTAGCTCAATACAAGCTCTATTTTTCACACCTGTGGATTAACCGTCCTTCCTTTTACCTTCCGAGTGACACTATTACCTCTCTTGACCTCAACTCTCTCCCATTCGCATTTTCGTTTCACAGTTTGTCATCCTCTTGAAGTCCTCGACCGGACCACTCGTGGATACTCGTGGACCCTCTCCTCTGACTTGCAGAACATCAGAGACAGACTACGGTCTACTTGGATTTACACCTTTTCTGAAAACCTTATTTAATCACTTCTTACCTCTCGAGACCTGTACTAGTGGAGGCGCAAGTGAACGCAATCATGAGTGCTATTGACAAGGCCATCTCGAATAGTGCACGTATCTTTATCTTGACGAACGAGATCTCCATGCGTAGAAACCCTTCACAATCCTCTCTTTAAACTGTTTCTATGTCCTCTTCCCCTCGTATTAACTTGTTCCAACAATCCACACAGTCTACCACTATCTATGCTCCTCTGATCACCTATCCTCCCTTATCCTTTGATAACTCTCCCCCTGCCCTTCCATCTCCCGTCCTACCCTCTACAAAATCTACATCTTTACCGGTAGAAAGGAGACATTTCTCACGAGGCTTATAGACTGAAACTTGTAAGATTTGGCCCTCTTTACACCTTCCCCTTTTTTCTACTACCATCCCCACTCTTCATTTATCTCACAGTGACCCCATACCCTAGAAATCTGCATCTCCAGCTACACATGATACTAATAGAATTTCTGGCATTGAAAAAAAGACCCGATCCTTTCCACTTGGGAGCAGGAAGCCCGCACAACATTTGTGGGCTCCGAAGAAAATCATCCTTGGTGTGGATATTAGATTTGAGGACTCAGTCTCCATGGCCCTATGCAGCCTTGTGGGAAGAATCTCTTACAAACATCTTTTTTCTACAAACCTAGAAGTTTGGATGAATAAAAATTGGCAGTCAATATTAGGCTATGTGCCTCCCCTCTCTCATCTCGGACGAGACTAGTTTTACTTTCAGTTCAAATCACCTGAGGATTCCACACCTATTCGAGAGCACCTTTGGACTCTATATGAAAATAGTCTCATGTTGAAGCGTTGGCAAGTGAGCTTTGATCCATAACAAGAATACTTTTGACATCACCATCTATGGGTCCTCCTTCCTGGACTACCATTATTGGCCTAATTGTGTTTGTAGGTATACCACCTATGAGAAAGATATGTATTACATTGTGTATGCATGCGAAAAGAGGAAGAATTACATTCTAGGAAAGGATACAACCATCCATAGTAATCACAATCCTCTGCAATTCATGCATACATATGGAAATATATAGAATGATCTCCATCAGAAATGGAAAACATACATGCAATAATTCCACTTGAATATTAAGTGTAAGAAAGGAATATCCCACAATGTTTCTAACTGCCTCAGTCGACCCTTGATTGTAGCCCTCACAATAGTTTTAGCTGTTGTGGGAATGAGACCTCTGGGTGGCCACAATTACACAACAATGAATCTAATTTTCCTGCTACTTATCAGACCCTAAGTGTTTGGAAAAAAGTTTCGGACATCGACATCTAGGATGCATTGTTGTGATATCGACATCCATAGATGTGTTCCTTCAAGAGAGCATGCAAAGCTAGTTTGGGAGTCACATTGCAGTCAGGTGTCAGGGCACTTTGGGGGGGGGGGATATAGTAGTAGTAATTCAAAAGCATTTCTACTTTCCCAAGCTTTGACATGATGTCGGCTAATACATCAATTTGTCACTTCTTGTTCCATCTCTAAGTCATCCATCAAGAATCATAGGTCGTAGACTCCTCTCCCTAGACTATACAAGACATGGGATTATGTCTCCTTGTATTACATGTCAGGGTTTCTCTCCACCAAACATGGTCACAATTGTGTTTCCATGGTCGTTGATTGGTTCTCTAAGATGGCCATTTTGATACCCTCTAAAAAGAGTATCACATTTAATTCCATTACTAAACTCTTCTTTGTGCATGTTTGGGTTCATTTTGGGATACGACAAACCGTCATTTCAAATATGGACAACATGTTCCTCAACAACTATTGGTCTCACCTATGGTCTTTAATGGGAACCAAGTTGACCAAATCAACTACCTTTCATCCCCAAATAGATGTACATACAAAGGTGGTCAATAGGATTATTATTCATATCATGTTCATGTACAACTCCAAGCATCCATGTACATGGGATGAGAGCGTCAGATATGCTAACAATAGCTATAACATATCCCTCCAAAACTCTAGTGGCCATATCCCTTTTTAGGTGTGTTTGGAGTTCCATCCATTGGTACCCATTGATATAGCTCTTCTTGTTCTAGCCTCCTTGACAATTTCCTCCCATGCTTAGAACGAGACTGACATAGCAACCAGATTCATTTAATGGATCCAACACCTCCAACAACAAGTTCATGATATCCTCGAGAAGTCTAATTCCAAGTATAAGCAACGACACAACCAACATCAAGTCCCGTGCAAGTTTCAAGTTGGTGACAACATGTGGTTGCATTTGTAGAAAGATTTCCTTATAGGACCCCATATGAAGCTTAGAAGACCTAGATACAAGACTTACACCATCACCAATGATGTGGGTGACAATGCTTTGAAATTGAGTATTCTTGTTTTCCTTAACTTGCACCTAGTATTTAATGTGGAGCTGCTTCGACTATATTTCCCATCTCTGTTGGAAATCTTGGAGGTGATTCCCAATGGTTGCAACTACTTGTGTCCTTCCAATATTTTTACTAATGGAACTAAAAATCCAAAATCGTCGTTTATGGAAATAATTATTTAAAAACTTATTATATTGTTAAGATTGTGATTTAAATATTAAAATATAAAAAAATAAATTTATAATAAAAAAATATTTAAAAAAATATAATATTTTTTAATATACAATATATTTGTATTTTGAAAAATTTTCAATCTTTTATAAATAAATACTCTCATCATAAAATAATTAATTATAAAATTTGTAATTAAAATAAAAATAAATATTGTTTTTCATAAATCATATGAACATTTAAAAAAAATAATAATATAATAATAACTTTATAGTTTCGTACATTGAAAGAGTTTATACAATTAATGAAAAAGTTATACCTTTATTAAATTGAATTATGTATATTATATTTAAATTATAAAGTAAAGCTACACTTTTATTAAATTAAAATATGTATATTATTTTAAAATTATAAAATAATTTGGATTTAAACTAGCATATCTCTTTGAGGGACGAATGAGAATGCCGAAGTTCAAAATGAAGTATAGACACCGAAGACAAGGGAAGGAGTTATGGTGGTGGGATAGACATGTAAGGTAAGAGAAGGAATTCTTGTTGAGAGTGGTTGAGAATACTTACACAACACAACATATATTCAGAGGTAAGAAAAAGTTTGTAGTATATTGAATGTATATATAAAATATGAGTTGATTGTAAAATCGTTAATGTGGAATTCAATTATATAGAGGTTTTAATTATATTAATTATAATGTAATAATATGGAAAAATGTGATATTAGTTCTATTTTAAGGTTTTTTTTTTTTACAAATGAAGGAAGTTATCATATTATTTTCTTAATATTTTCGATAATAGAGATTATTATTTATGATTTCTTTATGTTTTGATAAAT
>JASDQU010735963.1:319704-352497 GCA_032191745.1 Picea mariana | reverse complement strand
TTAACTAAGGAAATGTGCCACAAGACACATGTGGAGATAGAACACATGTCCAGGGTCCCTTATTCATCAGCAGTTGGAAGCTTGATGTATGCGATGGTTTGCACAAGACCAAATATTGCACATGCAGTGGGAGTTGTGAGCAGGTATATGAAAAATCCAGGTAAAGAACATAGGGAGGCCATAAAGTGGATTCTAAGGTATTTGACAGGTATTGCTACTCATGCATTATGTTTTGGAGGTTCAGACACTTTTCTATAGGGATATGTTGATTCAGATATGGCAGGTGATAAAGATAGCAGGAGCACCATAGGGTATGTTTTTACTATAGGTGGAATAACAGTCGATTGGATTTCGAAACTGCAAAAGGTTGTTGCACTTTCAACAACAAAAGTAGAGTATTTTGTTGCTACAGAGGCTAGTAAAGAAATGATTTGGTTGTAGAGGCTTATGGAGGAATTGGGAAAGAAGTAGGAGAATAACAGGTTGTATTGTGACAATGAGAGTGCCATTCATCTTGCAAAGAACTCAGCCTTCCATTTGAAGACTAAGCATATATAGTTGAGGTACCATTTCATACAATCTGTCTTGGAAGATGGACATTTGAAGTTGGAAAAGATACACACTAGCCATAATCCTACAAACATGTTAACAAAGGGAGTAACCAAGGAGAAACAAAGTTCTTGCTTAGTTTTAGTTGGTCTTCAAGCATGAAGATGAAGATGAGAAATTTGTCAGGTCCAAGAAGGTTCAGAGTCCAGTAGATACCACAACGGTGGAGTTGTTGGTTGTGGAGCCTGATTATCTTCCTGATTCAAAGATCTTTGTTTTCAGTCGTGTTTATACCCCATGAAGACTTTACACCCCATAAGAATGTACACTCATCCACACGAGGAAGTACAGGGGGGGTTACCCCCCCTATGGGGTCCAGGGGCAAGTGGGCCCCCGAAGGAAAAATTTCCTTGTAAATGTATATTGTAATTTCAATGTAAATCTGGATCATTTATTATAAGGTCGTGGATCTGACGGTAGAAGTTATGTTAGGGTTTTTTTCCCTAGAAGGAAACCCTCTTTTATGAGGGAAATGTATTACGGTTATGCATCATTGTGAATATTGTATTCTGAGAGAGGATACTGTGAGAGAAAGAAGAGGAAGTTACAGTGGGTGTGTTGTAGGTTGTATCCCTTCATTTGTTGGATAATAATAAAGGAAGGACCTGGCAATTTCTCTGGTGGGGGTAGCCCACATTGGGTGAACCACGTATATCTGTGTCTATATTGTATTGTGTATCTTTTGTGTTTTTTTTTCGCATTTGTTTTATTTTATTGCTCTGCGATCCTTTTTTTTTAACAAAGGTGTGGTATCTTCCAAGTGGATATACAAAATTAAACATGTGACAAATGGACATATTGAAAAACATAAGGCAAGATTTTTGGCTCGTGGATTTTATCAAAAGGAAGGTATTGACTATGAAGAAACATTTTATCTTGTAGCTAGATACACTTCTATCATAACCATCATAGCTCTTGCAACCAAAATGAAGCGGAAGTTGCACCAGATGGATGTTGAAACAAATTTCTTAAATGGTGTTATTGAAGAAGGAGTGTATATAGAACAACCATAAGGGTTTGAAGTTGAAGATAGAAAGACTCATGTCTGCAAGTTGAAGAAATATCTTTACAGGTTGAAGCAAGCTCCAAGAGCTTGGTATGGAAGAATTGATATTTTTTTGATGAGCTTGGGATTTACCAAGAGTAAAGTTGATCCCGACCTTTACTTCAAGATTGAGAATGATGGACCAGTTATATTGTTGCTATATGTGGATGAATTATTCTTGGCAGATGAAGAAAATCTCATCACAGATTGTAAGAAGAAGTTTGCCACTGAATTTGAAATGAAGGACCTAGGCCCGATGCATTATTTCTTAGGTCTTGAAGTATAGAAGAGATTTTCCTTATTCAAGGAAAGTATGTTGTGGAAATTCTAAAGAGATTCGACATGATGGACTGTAGAATATGGAGTTATTGGTTGATACTTCATCAGAAATAGTTGATGTTACTCTATACAGACAAATGATTGGTTCGTTGATGTATCTGACAAATACCAGACCAAATATATGATTTTTTGTGAACTCCTTGAGTCAGTATCTGGTGGAGCCCAGACGTGTTCACATTGTAGATGAAAAGCATGTGATGAGATACCTTAAGGGTACGTTGGATTATGGTCTCTGTTATACTAGAAATCATGACTTCAGACTATATGGTTATACTGATTCATATTGGGATGGAAGTGCTTCAAATAGAAAAATCACTTCAGGATGTTGTTTCAGTTTGGGGTTAGCCATGACTTCATGGAAAAGCAGGAAGCAATCCAGTATTACTCTCAGCACGGCAGAAGCAAAGTACATTGCAGCATGTTCTGCCAGTTGTGAATCCATTTGGCATTGGAATTTGTTGACAGGTATATTCGATCTGGATATGGAAGCCATCGTGATTCTATCTGATAACTAGAGTTGTATAAAGATGACGAAGAACCCAATGTTCCATGATAAGTCGAAGCACATAGATATCTGGTACCTCTACATTCGTGATATGGTGCAGAGGGGAGTTGCAAAGCTTCAATATGTTTGCATAAATGAGCAGGTTGCATATGTCTTGACCAAGCCTCTATCTTACGTGAAGTTTGAGTACCTATGAGACAAGCTTGGTGTAGTCCTAAAATACCTCCCTCGAAAATGGGAGTGATGTTGATGAAACTATGGTATCCTGACCAACATCGGGTAGCTCCGTTAGGATTTTATATCCTAGGGGATTGATCATCCCTGGGAAGATCTCGAAGGTCCGGTAAGGATGGTCTGTCAGAGTACCTATGCATGTATATGCCAGTTGTGATCAGTAGTGGTAGCTTGGTTAGGATTTTATATCCTAGGGAATCTTATGATTCCTGGGCAGATCCCGAAGGTCCGGTAAGGATGGTCTGTCAGAGTACCACATGGTAGTTTGTTAGAATTTTATATCCTAGGGAATCATATGATTCCTGGGCAGATCCCAAAGGTCCGATAAGGACATCTTGTCAAAGTACCACAAATGTTGTTGTTGATGCACCTGCCTCATTTTGTTGCCACATGTTGATGAAGTTGCTCCAGCTTCATGTTGTTGATGATGTTGTTGTTCCAACTTTATACTATTGATGATGTTGTTCCAACTTCGTGGTTTTGATGATGTTGTTGTTCAATCTTCGTGCTATTGATGTTGATGTTCTAGCTTCATGATGATGATGTTACTCTAGCTCCATGTTGTAAACAATGATGATATTGATGATGAGAAAAAATTTCGATGATGTATAGGTGTGCCATGTAGTGTTCCAGATGTCGATGATGATGCTACCCTCTCCTTCTCTTGATGATGATGTATTGAGTCATGTAAGTAGAATACCCTTCTCATTAAGGGGGAGTGTTGAAATATTGTAACTACGAAGAATATTTTAATTATATTTTAGTTATTATTGTATAGATCAAATCTCCTTTTACAGATTGATCAAGTCGGGTCTTGTATAAGATCAAATCCCCTTTTGTGGATTGGTAAAACTATGTTTGTATGGTGGTATTTGTAAATTCGTCCCCCAGTAATCAATAAAGTGGTTTTAACCACTTCTAGAAGAAGTCGGCTAAACGAAGTGAAGAGACACAACCCTAGTGTCACCTCAACTTGTATTTATATGTGATGATGGTGTCTCATTTGAACACACACTCACTCTCTCATCTAGTGTGCATATCTTGAAGGAAATTATAGTTGCAGGAAGAATTATGACGAAGGAGAAGAGAAGCGCATGCTTGGTCTTGATTTGTCTTTGGTATTTTGGTCTTATTCTTGGCATTGAATTGGCAATCTATTATTGAGGAAGTTTTGTTGGGTTTTCTTCCCCATGAGGGTTTCCCGGGATAAAATGTTGTGTACCTTGTGATCGTGTTTCTTTCAGTGATCCTCTTTATACTTTTTTTTTGGAAATGCATTGAATGCTCATGAAATTTGGAAATAACCTAATAACAACAGTAAAAAATTAACATTCTTATCAGGTAATTGGGTACAAAGTATGAAAGAAACAACTATGCGAGATGCAAACAAATCGTCAAAGACAAAGTATTTGCATATAAGAAACAACGCATTGTAGATCGCAATAATGAACATCTATTGCTCATGAATCCTTATTTAAGATTGGATGAAAATTTCATATACTCTTGCAAAATATTTGTTTCATGCATTCCACATCTCCCTTCCATTTCTGTTACTCTTCCATTGAATTGAAAAATGAATCAATATATCATTTCCTATTTTTCATCGGCAGCAAAGATATACAGGCATTACAATGATATCAATAAATAAATTAGAGACCTCACATTGCTTCAAGATCAATTGCATTTAATTTTCACTAGTCCTAAATAATTTTCCTTTCCTCCTAAATCCAAGAAAAATCAATGCACCAAAAATGACTGGGCCTTCCTTCAAATTACCTAGCTTGTCACAACAAAGTGCAGAACTATTGCAAATGTCGACCCATGGAATCATAGCAGCTGGGAGGATGTATTTCCTCCTCACAATGGTAAAAAATAGAGAAAGTTTTTTCTATGTCTACCACGTACCTACCGCCAATACCAATGCACACAACCAATACATATGCACACTCAAGAAACATGGGCATAGAAAAAGCTTCCACGGAATCATGAAGGTGGAGAACTGCACAATGACAACTGACATAAATTCTCCACACAAGTGCTTCCTGCAGTAGCCATATGCCTCTGCAAAGTACACAACTTCCCAATACATAATTGGACCGGCTACGAAGATAAGTCCATAGAAAAATCATACTTGCAACCTAAGAAACCACATGCTTTGACACAATCCATATTGCAGAACTATTGTGAATGCCAACACACAAAAGCACCACAATGCAAGGATCCCCAACAACCGATATCAGTTTTTGGAAACAACAATTGAAAATAGAACAAATGTTCATTGTGCTACGCAAAAACATGCATAGAGAATTGAACATATAGCTACATTGAGTGCGCACAAATTGTCAAAGCAAAAGCATCCACTAATAAGCAACAATGCATTGCATAGCGCAATATTGGCCATATTCTATAGAGAAATCATTTTTAAGATTGGATGAATATTTTCATATATTCTTGCCACTGCTAGATTGGTCCAATTTTTCGACACTTTATCGATAACTTTGCGTCGCAAACACGTCGAGCTTCCAACGAATGAATCAACCCCATTTTTGTTGTTAGGATGATGTCACTCTATCAACAAACACTCATTCATCAGTAGTCTGATGCCACTTCTAATGAAACAGTTAGTCGGACGTCCGAAGAAATATTCGCCAGTTGATCGTCAGTCTTAAGATGACAACTTGAACCCATTTTTATCATCACAGGAATGTTGGAATTGTGACAACTCTGGTTTTGTGGTAGCTTCGACAAATAGGTTGTCGAAGATACAACAAATGTTCATTGCATGATCACAAAAGTTACATCTAATCACCGAAAAACAAATTATGAAAGCACGAAAAATTGATGTCGAACTAGTGACCAACAATTTTCAAAAGAACAACGAACTTTCCTTGAAATAAAAATGAACCTTCGTCTAAAGAGCAATGACCATGTCATCGGCATGTCGACGAACATGTCATTGGAAGTCCGACGGAGTCTGTATACAAATTTAAAAATATATATACATGGAAATTATAGACCATGATGTGGCAGAGGCAACATCATTGGGAGTGGTGTAGCGGTCTTATCACATATCTCATGATTAAAGCATTGTTATGAATTTAATACCCCAGGCACGTGTGAAACCCAGATATCTGCGAGCTCAAGAATTCCGATGGAGTCTGTATAAAATTTAGAGTATATATATATATATGGAAAAGATAGGGCGTGACATGGCAATGTCAACATCATTGGGATTGGTGTATAGGTCTTATCACATACCTTGCCATTAAATCCATGTTATGAATTTCCAACCCTAACATGCGTGAAACTCAAATATTTGTGAGATCAAGAATGGAGAACACATCAGGTCCAATGCTTTGGTTTCATAGGATCGACCTAGGTTGCAGGTCTGAGTCAAGCGACTTCCCTTCTTCAAATCTGGCCCTTCTCTGTGACCAATGTTCATCAATCTCTAGGTACACAAAAGTTTTGTATGTGAAGGCTATTGAAACTATGTCCATGAAACTCTTGGACTTGGAAAGCGATAGATTTCTTAGATGTGAATTTTATTGTTTATTGAATCTCTCTGAACTTATTTTCACTACCTCACCTTCCTTCTCTCACCCTCTGCTTTCATTTCCTTTTTCTGGGTTTTTCGTGTTTGGTTTCTTCAAATCTTTCTCTCTATCAAGCTTCTCTTTCCCTCTCTCGTATCTCTATCCTTTCAGCCCTCCCAACCCTTCCCCCTTCCCTATTACCCCGACCGCTCTCTCATCATTCCCTCAGGACATTGTCCTTGATCCCTTTCTCTCTGAACCTTCAGACTTATCTTGGTTTATTTTGACCCATGTTCACAGTTCCTCTGGCTTTTGTGGCCTTCTCGGATTCGTTTCGTGGACTCGTCAAATCCCAATATTACTCATCTCAGGAAATCCTTTTTTTGTTGATCCATTAGTGAACTTTCTATAATGTGATTTCATCATAGAGATCAAGCATAATAGAATAGTGAGCTTGGATATTTACATTACAATGGATCCTTTCTATGTCAAGGTCAAAGGATATTTAAAGTGTTTTGAGGTAATCTTGGAAGGAATACAGGCACAATACAGTGAGAATGCAAGGAGAATAAACAATATCGAAAATATTTTGTCATTCCTCCTTAACATAAAAAAAAAAAAAAAGCATTATTCAAGAGAATCAACAATCAAAAGAAATGGAACAAACAAAGCTAATGTTGATTCAGAAAACCGAGAAGCATGAACAAGAAGTACGACGTGTTTGAGAACATGAAACTGAAATACAAAGACTTCAGGAACTGGAATAAAAAATAAGAACACTTCTTCAAATATTAAATATGGTGGAACATGAACACAACTATTTCAGAGACAGAACATGTGAAGCACAAAGAGGACATGGAGTAGAACCAATGGAAATAGAAGGCAATACACTAGGAACAAATGGAAGACAGGATTGATAACTAGAAATTTTAGCTTAATGCAGTATTTTAAATGCATATTTTTATTAGGACAATATATAAGAATATATGGCAGTTTAACTACCCATAATTATAAGTCTTTGTTTGTTTTCTATATGAGTCAGAAAATAGAGTTGTGCTCTGGTGCTCTCAAGACTTTTTTTTGTAAATTTTGACAGTTACTTTGCCTATGGTGTAGCCTTTTAATTCAAAGTCCTTATTCAGTTTTTGTTAATATATATATATACCAATTTGGAGGGGCAAACCACATCAAGAATGGAATCTTGGTAAATATATTGCTTAAACCTAAAGATTTGTTGTGGCCTCAATTTGTCTTATATTTTCATATATCTTATTGTTAATATTGAATAACAAAGAAGATGCATTTTATGACTAGTTTTTGGGCTTCCAAGTTCCAGTATAGCTAGTGCACTGGTTGAGACCCCACAAAACAACAAGAATTGAAAACCATTCAAACTTACTTGTGATATTACTTATCCCCAGAGGAAATTCAATGAGATCTCCAAATTCATACAATTTCAGTTCTTAGTCTCCGTTAAAATACGAAAGTACTGTACTCAAAGGGACTTTCTCATCCTGCCCATGTCAACAACCTCAATTTATCTAGTGGTGGAAACAGGGTGAGCACCCATGGTGTCACTAAAATTATTAAGTGTATATTTAATGTTGTAAATGGAAAAGTGGAAAAAAATAAAGCAAATTTTCCTTGCATTGAAAAAATATATACTCACACCAGATTCTCCATGGTTTGATTGCCTTGTGATCAAATAAAATGTTACTCGCCTAATAATAGCATGAAAAAATTGAAAAACAACATACTAAATTATTGATAACATAAATTAACTAAACCTGAATTATTTGAGTGCTTCACAACTGAACGTCTCCAGCGGCTTAAAGACCTGTAAACAGATTACCACGAGTTATATGCTAAGAATATGGTCAACCATTATTCCATATATACTCTGATGCAAAACAAATTTCTAGTTACCTCTATCTTTATAACACAAGTCCATCAGGTAGCAAGTGTATTTTTTCCTTCTGTTACATGGTACTGAGGTATGCAGATTTCTCCTCCAATACTTTCTCCCCACTACTCCCCACTGACTTTTTTTTTTGTGGCAAGAAACTCGACACTCATTGCATCCATACCATGATTTATAGCTTCTTCCACATCTCCATACCCATGCTCTTCAACATACTTCATACCCATGCTTTTTCAACATGCCAAGGGTGTACAATGGGGCCTCATTACACCAATCTATTTATTTTTCCATATTTTCAAGGATCTTGTGCATTGGGATATGGCCAAGTCCTTCATTCATAACATGCACATCCTTCTCCCAAGAATGATGAGTGAGCTCACCTTGAGAAGCAAGTTCTGCAAATTGTGCAGCATCGTTTGCAACATAAATAGAGCCAGGCATGAATCCATCTCCAATAGAAAGGGAAATATCATATTGATTGCAGATGTCAAGTATGTCATCCCAATGCTCATATGCAAAATTCTCTTTATATGTGCCAAACATGAATTTTCATGGATAGAACCTCCTAGAGACACAATTTCATTCATTCACTTTGCAGTCAAAGGGATGTACACTAAGAAGGTCCTATATGCACTGAAGCAAGCACCATGTGCTTAGAAAGAATGGATTGATGAGTAATTGTTGAATTTGGGCTTCACCAAAAACTGTTGTAGATCCTAACCTTTACTCTTTATTTGATAAATCCAATATGTTAGTGTTGGTCATATATGTGGATGCCCTGATCCTTACAAGTCATAATGAGAAGTTCATCGCATGGTGCAAGGGGAAATTGGGCTTTGAGTTTGATATGAAGGATAGTCACATAATTGAAATAAACTTGAGGTAAAATCTTTTTTTTGTTTGTTTCTTTTGACATGACTCATTCAAGGTTCTAACATTATTGTCTATTTGTAGAGTGTTGACATGATGCTTGGCTTACCAAAAGGAAACCCATTGTAGCACTTTCCTTAACTAAAGAACATATAAGATAGGAATAGGTACAACTCATGAAACAATATGGTTTATGATGGATACTTTCTAATTTATAAGTAAAGCAATTCCAAGAAATCGTATTTTATTGTGAAAATCAAAGTGTACTAATGTAGGCAAAGAATCCAAATTTCATTCCCAATAAATTATATGGAGGTTCATCATCACTACATTCAGTAGTTGGTTGGAATTGGTGAGATTGATTTTCAATATTGTGCAACAGAAGAGTAGTCTACATATATCTTCACCAAACTGCTTGGTCTAGATAAGTTCATAAAATTTAGAGGCATTGTAGCTCTAAAGAGAAAAAAATGAGACAACTACTATACCAAATTGAGAATTTGTGAAATAATTGCATAAACTAAAGTTAAAATCCATGACAAGTAGATATATGAAGATTTATCAATGTGCTCAAATAAGATAAGAATCGTTATCCATAAGAGCATGGAGGATTGGAGGCATTAATAATGGTCATACTGTGTTTTACTTTATAATAAGTTAAAACTAGTTATAAATGTGAGTGACATAGGTTATTCATAAAAGGTCAATGCTTAGTTTGCAATAAAAGGGTATTAATAATTTCTGAGTTTTATGTAGGTAGTGTTGTTCCTGAGATGATTCTTGGTTGGGGAATTCTGTCAAGCATCCATAATGATTTACAATTATTTTGAATTTTTATGTAGCTAAACAAAGAACTTATGTAGTGCCCTAGAATTTCTACTTAACTATCAATGAATATTTATCAAATTATAAAAGATTGGTTTTTTGTTTGTTTGTTTGTTAATTGGTGCGGAACCTGTTGGCTACGTGATTAACCTGTGGCTTGAGAAACCGCGACTCAGGGGCATCTAAGCCGTCAAAATCACCCGGGGATCGCACCCGGCCTGAGCCACACCAACCCTTAACATGGTTGGATTTTTTGTCCCCGCAGGTTTCGAACCGGTGACTTTAACAACACGGAGTGGCTTAACAACACACTCTGTCACCGACTTTCCTACACCTCAGGGACTATAAAAGACTTGTTTTCACTCTCTGAATTGATTGAAATTTATCAATATGATGGACAACTGAAAAATAAAAACAACAATGAAAAGATAAATAATATGTTTGAATTGAATAAACATTATTTATCCTTCAATGGAAGAAGCAAACATAACTATATCCTTGTGATGAATATGTTTTAATAAATTTTAAAAGAAAAATTCTCTTAAAATTTAAAGGCAGAATAATAAAACATAGGTCATAGAAACACTTACAGTGAATCAATTGAAAGCTATGTTTAATGATTTTTCTTTGTTTCTGCAACAATGGTTGTCATACCAAATGGTCACACTTATCATGCAGATATAAAGAAAACAAATGATTATGAAAACTCAAAAGCACATAACCCAGATCATGAAAATAAGAATATTTTAATCTCTGTAAATGAAACTTTTCATTGATAATTGTTTCTTCTCGGGCCTTGCAACAACAAAAAAAGTCCCTTTACATTCAAATCGAGTGCATACTTATAGTCATATCACTTGTAACCAAAATTGGTTATGCAAGCTATTTACAAGTAAACATAAATTACAAAAATAAAAGATTTATAGAACATAATCCTTGATTTTGTTGAAAGTTGTTTGCCAAGTCACTCTAACTAAATGAGTTGATCCTGATCCTGCTTTGCTGGATATTTAAAAGTCATCATTTTCCTATAAGCAATATCCACTTCAGTATATATTTCATATGTTGGGGTGATTACAAATAAATTTATGAGTTGCCATAAAAGGAAGAATTCTTTGTCCAAAAGGTCAACAATTATTTGACCTTTTAACATTCTTGTAATTCCTCTAAATTTACTTGTATCCTCTCTAGCATTTATCAAAATTGGCTGGTAATTTTGAAGAGAGAATAAATTTCTCTTTTTATCCCAACAAACGTGTAAACCCTTTTCAACCATTTTCTTGTAAAGGCTAGAAAACCATTCAACCTTTATTTTTAAAGGAATTAATTTTTCTTGAGCTTACTAAATTAGGTTTATTTTTGTAAAATCCTTTTTCAATCTCCATGACCATGTCAGTTCAATTTTAATTCCTTTTTTACTCAATTCCTCATTTGATTTGGAAATAAGTAACTTAATAATTTTGGTAGTTGTCTGAGGTCTCTTTCCTAGCTCTCATAAAGTAGCTTGAACATCTTTGTCCACCTTCCTTGCCAAACTAGATTCTTCATCCATTATTATGATATAATCCCAAATTTTGGTGATTTGATCAACAATTTTGCCTCAAAGAAAACGTCTTGCTCCTATCAAATAGGATTTTCCTCATAATTTAGTTTTCAACAACTCATAATCCTCTTCTATCTTAGCCTTAGCTTGTTGATAGATCTTAAGTTGATTATCTCCTTCTGCAATTTGATCTCTGAGAATTTTTATTTCATCATTTTTTGTAGACACTTCCTTCTTGTATTTTTCCAATTCAATTTCTTTAAAATTTAGCTCAGCTAAAGCATTAACTAGATATTCTAATGAATTTGCAAATGTTGAACCTTGTGATGATGAAGATCCTTGTTTCAAAATGTGAATTTGTTGTTCATATAATTTGATCTATTCATTCATGTGAACCATTTGTTTTAAAAAATGATCTTTTCCCATTGGATTACTTGTAGCTTTAGTGTTTTCATGTGATCAAGATCGGTCAAATGTAGGATCTTCTTTAGTATAAGGATCTCATTATCTATTGCATTGGCTCCACATCCTTAGAATTGTCTCTTAGTCTTAAGAGTTTCTTCATCAAATCATCAATCCTTATTTGCTTTGTCCTGGTAAGCATCTTTTCCTCTCTCAACTGTGCCTTCAATTGATTATTTACCTTTTGTAATTTCTTCAAACCAAGATTCATTTGGATGACATCTCTATTCACCATTTCTCTTGTTGGTCTTAGCAATTCTATCTTGTCAACTATATGAATTTGTTCAAGATAAACTGAAAAGTTTTTTGCTCTATAATTTTCAACACTTATAAGGTTTTGATCAATAGGTTCTAATATTGACAAATTTAATCTTCCTTTTGCAAAATCTAATGCAAACAATAATCTAGATTTAGAAGAATCTTGATCAAGCTCGTGCAACAAAATTTGCTTGATCTATACATTTTTGTCCTTCATTTTTTCCTTCATTTTGTCATATTATGAGAATATATGTTTTGGCTTGATCTCTGAAGATTTTGCACCTTCTTTACTCTGGATGTTATCAAAGACAACTGATGGAAGAAACTCTATTGTAAAAGCAGGTTTCTTTTGAGTCTCTTCCGGTGTATCTTCTATAACTTGAATATCTTATTTTGAAATTTCCTTTGTGTTTCCTTCAATCCTTTACTTCTTATTGGAATGCTCGTCTTTTGACTCTGAGGTGACTTGAAGCTCCTATAGAAAATTTCTTTTAAATTATTTCTCTTGTTGTTGGGGTGTATTAATGACCATTGTCTAAGAAACTTGAGAAATATTCTATATTTTTCCCTGAAGAATCTTTTGAACATCTTTCCAATTGTACAGGTTCATTATCTTCTCCACTTGAGGTTTGTTATGGTGCTCATAGGAAGTTAATTCAAACTCTTGTATTTTAGATGATATGATTCCAAAAGGATCATACTACCATGTTTCTCCTTGCTTAAGATTCAATCCTTGCAACATTGATTCTACAACCTACAAAGCTTTTGTATTGTTCACAATAAACGGTCCCACTTCTCTTTTCAACTTGAAATTAGTCCTCTTTTTCTTTGAAACAAAATGACTATAATCTTAATTAAGACTTTGCCTTATGAATTCTAAGGAAAAAATCCTTAGTGTAAGGAATTTGGGCAATTTGAAATGTTTAATTTATGCTCCATATATCCTTATTTCAGTGTATTTCTCAAATAAATACCAGTCTCTTAGTTTAGTTTCTTCAGATTCATGCAAAATTGTCTTTACTTTGGTAAAGATTCTAGGAGGAATTTCTACATGAAACAAGGTATATGATATGGCCATAAATTTATTGACAAAATATGAAAATACAACATTTTGTGGCTTCTTTCTGACTATTGGTGTCCAATGATTGACTAACACGGGATTTCCAACATTTACAATATAATAGATATGATTGATATCTACAAGATCTATTCAGTGTAAATTCATTGAGTTGCTAGTCCATAGAATTAGCTAAATACAATGCAAAATGGAATCTAGCAATTGGTTGGATCGTCAAAGGGAAAATAGATTTAAATATACCTAATATAGTGTCATCCACAATCCTATCACTGTCATATCCCAAAACAACACAAGCCATGTTGATAATATGTTGTGAGATTGTTGAAAATATAATAGTAAATCATAATTAACAGACTCTTTAGGAGGACTACCATCTTTCTCCATTAAAGACAATATTAAGGCTTGTTTGTCGTGTAAATTTAACTCTTTGTAGATAATGGCTAAAGCTTCTTCATTTAAGACCTTATCATCTGTAATTTGTTGGAATTTCAACATTTCACAAATCGACTCAGCTGAAATTTCAAATAACAATGACCCAGTTCTGGACAATATAGTCCTTGAGGATGGGACATAATTCAAAGCACACTAGTGAACAAATTTTGGGAAATTATAAGTCCAAGGAACAATGAAATGGGTCAAGTTCGACTCCCATGCTTGAAAATAATCATGTAACTGATTATATCTGTCAAAAGATAGTGTATGCAATTCATAGAGATCAAATGGAGTAATTGGGTTGAAAATTTGGCAATCCTTGTCCTTTAAATCAGGTTCTACTATAGATAGGGTTATGGACTTTTTATAACTTGAGGGTTTTGGCATTTTGACAAATTGATAGGAAATGGACCTTTATCTTCTTACCCAGAACAATTGTTGAAGAAAACCCTTGATTTTGCTGACAAATCTGACAAAACCACGCTCTGAAAAGGATCCAACGAGTTCAAGTCACTTTCGTCCTTTGTTAACAGTAACCACTAGAATTTTATAAAAATAAACCAACAAACAATATTTTATTTACACACACATTTAAACAAATCATTTATTAATTTCTAATATAACACATTTACAAATGAAACATTTACAAAACCGACGGTTTCGGGAGCATTAGGTTGGTTTCATTTCATATTTTTGTGTGGGGTCGAGAGACGGTTTTGAATACCATGCAACAAGGGGGGCGAGGTGCATCCTTTTGTTGTCACGTAGTGTTAGCACATGAAATGTTCACGAGTCAAAAAATTCTGACCTTAGTCCATATAAGAGTCTTGGTGTCATGATAGTGTTCATCATCATATGTATTGTCTCAAAGGGGAGATCTCGTCGTCTTCAACGCATTCAATTCATTATGATTTTCAGGATTGTGTTAAGGAAAAACTCTAACAGTTTGAATGGAGCGTGCTACTAGAGTTTGAAAATTGGCGCTGCAAACTGGTTGTAGTAAATGAAAAGGATTGGATGTTTCCACCTAAGTCCCACTCGAGTTCATGAGACACCAGCCCAAGTTCAGACACACCAGGTACTCCTTTGGTGATTGGATGTTGCTCAAATGGTTGATTGAAAATGTAAAATTGTCGTATATTGTTCCTGCGCTGCAAACTGTGAGATGTGAACTAGCGCTACGAACTAATTTCATGTAGCAGCTTTCTATGATGTTTTAATCATAACTTTCGAATAACGATCTAGGTTCTTCCGACATTTGGTGTGAAGAAGCACCATATTACCATTTACTTAATGAAAAAAAATCAACCTGACCCAGTTCATATTTTGGGAGAAAAGTTAAAATCATCACCTACAGGAAAGTTCACATCACATGTTTTTGAAGGCGCTGCAAACTCTAACAGTTTGATAAATCCGAATTGTGGGAGGGTTGTCAACTGTCAAGGAGGGTTCGAATGACTTATAAAATATCAGTTAGATGATAAAGGACACCTGTACCTAATATTTAACTCCATTAAAACCTCATGCAGTGAATTGGCAACATATTTATTAATGACTTCCAACGACTTCCTACAATTTAGCAGATTGTTGGATTTTTGTCTCTTTGACTGTTGCCACCTATCTCCAAGGCCTAGAATCCAATGAAGAGATGGGCTGCGACCTCCTGAGCATATTTTGGATGTTTTTTTTTAATGAAGGAGGGATCTCTTGGAGGGGGTTAGAGAGGGTTGTATTGAGAGGCTTTTCTTTATGTTTTCATATAACTCTATAAATGATATGCACTGAAGATTCCAAATTCATAATCAATTGATGGTCATCTTTTCTATTTGATATCATATCTTTTCTTCTCTCTAGTTCAGATGTCTATGGTGAATGTTTTGTTGTATATTCTTGTTGGATTCATATAAGTGAATGATTTATTGTATGTATTATTGCAAGTACTTGTTCTGAACTTTTATCTTTTGGTTGAGAGGTTCTTAGCCAAGTGATATTTATTCTAAGTATATGTTTTAGGTTACCTGAAGTAAGTTAAATATATATAATTTCCTTCATATGATAGTCTTCTTGCTCACCACTACCAACTTGTTCACTGGTCATAGAATTGTGCATGCCTAGATTGCTAAGCTATGTTTCACTCATTTTATGAAAGCATTTTCAATACTTTTATCCATTCATGCATTCGTCATCAAAACCAATTTTCAAAAAACCTTTTTCAAAATATTGATAGGTATTAGGCTTGCTCTTTAGCAGTCTAAGAGAAACTCTTAGTGCTAACATGTTTCATGGGTCAAATCCACCCTACGTCACCTAAGGGGGTTATGCCATTTTAAATGTCTATGAGCTTGGGGTAGCAAGGTTTCTTTTAAACTGTAGATCTCTGCGCTTTCTTATCAACGCTCCATGCTTAATAATGATCTATCTACACACAAACACATCATTTTATTAGTTTTTAATACTATATTCTATATTTTTTTTCCTAAAGGAAAATATTTGTAATTTTCTTCATAAACGATATGATCAAAATTACATTTTTAAAATACACCTAGTGGTGTATTCATGCATCCTTGGAACCATATGTTCCTATGATAAAAAATAAGAGATCATGCATTTTCATCGTATCCGGCTGTGTATTTGATTATAAACAACAAAAACAACAAGGGAAAATTACAACGTCCCTTGCTTTAAACTATCTAAAAACCATCTAGAAAAAACAGACTCTGGAAAGTAGCAAGTAACAGAAACCAAAAAATGGTGCAGAAATAGAGTTGTAGCATGACCCTTAATGAAAGTTCAGTAGTTCTCCTGGAACAACCGATGATAGTACTCGTATGTCTAACCTTCTTATTGTTCTTTGATGTTCCATATGCCCTGTTCAAGTTCCATATCAGCCTTGGAGAGGCGGTCCACTTCCTGGTTTCTCTCCCTGTAAATGTGAGAATAATGAAACTAATTAAACTGTAGTTTGAGGATTTTTGCTTCTTCAATGTGAGTTTGTAAGAAAATGTTTCTTCATGCTTGTGTGTGGTTTATCCAATTTACTGTCAGCATTGAGTTTCCATACACTTGTATATTTGTCACTCCTTTTTCTAGTGCAAAACACAACAGGTTTTTGCATGCTTGTATCTCAGCCTGATTATTTGAGCTGGGACCGAGGCCCATTTTTATTTGGATCGAATTGTTGTGGGAGAGATTGAGGATGCAGCCTCCTCCAATCCATTTCCCTTCCTCACTTGATGCCCCATCAAAGAAGGCCCATAGAAATCTTGTGTTTGGGATTTTGGGGATCACTATTTGAACTGGAGCAACATCTTTTTTTTGTGGAAAGTGCCCCAAAATGGACAGGGATTTTTCTATGATCTGTTATGGAATTGAAGACATCCCCTGGAATTATTCTCTATTCCTAGTTAACCATACTCCCCAATAGATGATGAGCGGTAAAGCTTTAAATTTTACATGAGCAGGATTCCCCAACCATGTCCTCCAAGATTATACTAGGTTGTCACTTTCCCACCTATCTGGCAGGCCGATAGCTTCATGGTAGAAGTCCCACACCTGCATGAAAAAAGGGCACCTCATGAAGAGGTGTATTGTTGTTTCCTCATTGTTTTTACATAATGCACACCATCCAGGGCCTATCATAATTCTCCTTTGCAGAACGTCTGAGGTGGGAACCTTATTTTCCAGTAAACACCAGAAGAAGAGATTTGATTTTTCTGAGCCATGCAATTTCCATAGTGGTTTCCACCACCATACTGGTTGTACTGCTACTCGACCCACCAGTAGCACAGTGTAACCTTCCTTTAAATTGCAGCTGCCGAAAGGGGACAGGATCCAAACCAGTTCGTCCTCTCTATTTGCTAGTCTGACATGACTGGTTACTAAGGCCTTTATATATCCTTCCCTTTCATCTCTGTGTTCTCTATCAAGGCCAAGGAGATCAGTTTATTTCCACCCCTATCTCCATATGCTAGTGGATGCCTCATCAACAATATGTACCAGCTTTGTGATTTCTTGGTCCCTCAAGTACTTTGTGAGCTGTGGGGTTAGAAAGTGTCATTTTCCATTGTCTGTCCATGGGTCTAGCCCCACTCTTAGTTTCTTTCCATTTCCAACTTTCCAGGCCAAACCGTCATTGATGAGATCAAAGGAGTTTAGCAGGGATTTCCATATTACCGAGACATTATGCCGATGTTTGTCTCCTCTTCTGATCCAATATTCCAAAGAGCTTGGAGAAATATATTTTTGATAGACACAAGTTTTCCAAAGACTGTTGGTTGAGATAAACCACCAACCACACTTTGTTGCCAAGGCTTTGGAAAATTTGGAGATGTTTTTTATCCCCCAGCCTCCCAGCACCTTTGGAAGTGTTATTCTTTCCCATTTTACCCAAGGTAGAGTCCTATGTTCCTATTTTTCTGCCCACAAGTATCTGCAAGATACTCTTCTGATATTTTCCAAAATGCTTTTAGGGATCCAAGATAGGGACATCCAATAGACTGGTATAACTTCCAGGATGGATTTTATGAGGACAAGTTTGCCTGCTCGTGAGAGCCATCGGTGACAACTGCATTTTAGCCTTTTTTCCACTTTTTCCACCAACCAGAGCCAATCTTCAATTTTGTAGCATTTTGGTTTTAGATGAAATCTAAGGTGTTTTAACCCTTCATCTATGGGCCCACTTTCGTAGGGGAACATCTGAATAAAATGAGCTCTTTCTTCTACTTCTAGATTTTGAAAAGAGATTTTGGACTTTTGGTTGTTTATCAACATTCCAATAGCTTTCCTGAATAGAGAAAGTAGCTCTAGTAACCTTTCTAGTTCTCTTCCTTCTCCATTACAAAAAATAATAATGTCATCTACAAACAGGAGCTGAGTTATATATAAAACTCTAGTTACTCAAATACCTTAGAAAATTCCTCTCCTTTTTTCATCTCCAAGTATGCAGCTCAATCGTTCGACGACCTGGAGAAATAATAATGGGGATAAGGGACGCCCCTACCTCATACCTCTTTGGGCATTGAAAAAGGGGGAGGTTGCTCCATTTATCAGGACTGTGAAGGAGACTGTCTAGATACATCTCATAACCTAGGTAATAAACTTCAGTTCAAGGCCTATGTGTGTGAGGAGGAGTCTGAGATAGGTCCATCTCACTCTATCATAGGAATTTGACATGTTTATTTGATCACCGCTCCTCAGAGATTCATCGTTTTAATGGAGTGAAGAACTTCATGTGCCACACCTATCGCCTCATGGATCTGGCGTCCATCCAAAAAACCAAACTTCTCTTTTGAGATTTCCCTTTAAAGTATAGGTTTGATCCTATTGGATAGAATTTTCGTTATTACTTTAAAAATTGAATTACTCAGGGAAATGGGGAAAAAGTCATCAAAAGTTCCCAATGAATCTATTTTCGAAATGAGAGTTATAAAGGTTAAGTTGAAATCCAGGAGCATCATTATCTCTCTTCTAGACTCCTCTACTACTGCAAGTAGATCGAATCTAATGATTTCATAAAGTCCTAACAAGAATTCAACTCCCCTCCCATCTGGTCTCAGGATTTTTTCCTTCTTAAAACCGCACATAACTAATTTGAGCTCTTCTTCAAAGACTTCTTCCATTAGTTTTTTTTTCTCCTCTTCTGTAACAAACCTCGGGGAGAATTGAGTTGTATGAACAATTTATGCAATTGTGATTTCGTTTGGAGCTATGAAAAGGGATTTGAAATGGTTCTTCCCTAACCCGGCTAGTCCTTCAAAGTTTGAGAAGGATATCCCTTCTAAATCCTAGAGACTCCATATGGTGTTTGTCATCTTCCTTCCTTTGGCATAGGCCTGGAATAATTTTGTGTTTTCATCACCGTATTGCAGCCAGATATCTCTGCTTTTAAGTCTCCACTTTTTTTCTTTGTTTTCTAGGATTTCTTTCCTTCTTTTTTCTAGACCCCAAAGCACTTCCCTAGTCTCCCTCGAGGAAAATCACTCCTTCGCTTGATCCGAAATGGCATGGATTTGATTTTCTATCTGTATCAAGTCCTCCACTTCCTTTTTCTTTTTCTCTTTTTCCCATGCTTTGGCTCTTTTTTTTATATTTATTAAGTTGGCTGCGAATTGGGAGGCCACTGACTCTTCTATCCTTGGGTCATACTTTTTCCAATGTTCCAATACTAAAGTCTGAAAATCTTTCTCTTTTATCGAGGAGGAGTTCATCTTAAATGGGAAGGTCATTTTTTGGGGGTTTGTTCTGATTTCCAAGAATATTAGGGAGTGGTCCAAGATCCCTCTAGTACTTACCCATTGTCTGATTTGGGTAAATATTTCAACAACCTGCTCCTTCAATAGAAATCTATTGATTCTCTTTGCGACTCGGTCATCCCATGTTCTCTTGTTTCTATAAGTGGGGCAAAGGTGGGCAAGCTCCACGTCCACCGGATGACTTTGTTCCAAGTGGTTAACAAAATAATCTGCCAGGTGGTCCGATCTTGCACTTGGGCCCGAGGATTCATAAGAACTTAGAGAAAAGTTTAGGTCCCCACCGATGATCAACTGATTTTTCTTGAGGCAAGACTTGTTAAAACACATGTCCCATAAATCTTTATGGTTGAGGATCGGTCCATAAACATTTATCATTTTTAAGGATGTTCCTATATCCTCTAAGAAGAATTCGAGCCCTATTGAGGACTCCATACTCCATTCGTTTGAAATATTGGCTCTCTTAGGGTTCCAACCGAAAGCAAGGTCCCTTGAGTGACCATAATCATCTAGACCTTGGAATTTCCAACCACCGAACAAAGCTTCCAGGGTTTGAATGGATTTTGGGAAGTCACAGAGGGTTTCTTGTAGAAGCACTAGGTCTGGGAGTTTCACTTCAAATAACCTCCTCATGGCATTTTTTTTTGGGACATCCCAACCCTCTACAGTTGAGTGAGAGTGCTTTCATTAGGAAACCCTGCCTGGGGTTTTCCCTGCTCCAAGCACCCCTTGAATTGTTTTTTTTTTTCCCGCAGCCAAGTCTTCCATGGATTTTTCCTTAGCTTTGGTTAAATAAGATTTTCTCCCCTATCCTCGGCCATCATGTAGGTTTGTGACTATTTTCCCCAAACCCTTTGTTGTGCCCTCAGTTGGAACGTGTGCAGTTCACGACCTAAGGTTATAGGTTGTTGAGCTTGATACCCGAGATGGTTGGCTATCCCTTCCAGATCTCAACTATGGGGTGGGGGATTCACTCATTGTTTGAGGGAAATGGAAACTTGGATTACCCTTCTCGATATTGTTTGAGAACATGGCATCCCTAGGAGGTTTTGTAGAACTCTCATTACAAAACTAGAGCTATCACTCTCCAATGGTGGTGAGTCTACAATGAATCCCCTATTCCTCCTAAGGGAGGGTCCTTTGATCCCTAAAAAAACTAGAGCTATCACTCTCCAATGGTGAGTCTACAATGATGAAAAATACCCAAGGCTTAGCTTCACAAGAGGTGTAAAGATACCTCTATGCGACACTAGCTCAAAACTATTGGTTGAAGGGAAAGATGGATTTCTCCAAGAGAATTCTGAACAACATAACAATGTTATGGATTCTTCTTCTTTTTTGCATACAATGATCCTCTATTTACAGGAGGATGGCAAGATATTTTTCAACTAGTAACAAGTGTGAATTGGAGTCCTTTGGAGGTACCTCCCATCCCTTTCAATGATTCCAAGGCATAATTTTAGGGAGATTTTGGGGTATGGTTGAGATCTACTTCATCCCAGAAGTGGTTGAGGCTCGACTAGAATCATCAATGCATCGTTTCTGCATCCACGCGGGTTTCCTGATTGTTAGTCGCATGGATTGCGCACTATGCGTGTCATATGTTGTGTTAGCCCACGTGGATGTGCACACGTTGTCTTTGTTGAATGTGCATGAAAATTCAACATCTTTTTTGCATAGTTTTGTGGGTATCTTGCCAAATTGAATATGATCCTTCCATAATTATTGGTAGTATACTGTGTTGGGTTTTTCATCCATTGTTTGTATTTGTCTGAGCAATTTTTTGGTGATAAAAAATGCCCCCTGATGTGTGAGGTTAGGAGCATACATATAGGCGAAATACATCAATGTTTCTTTCTACTGAAATTTCTATAACAATAAGAGAATTGTAGCTATTGTTAAAGAGGGATGGTAGGAATGTCCCATCAGAGGAAGAGGGGATTCATGGTAGTGTCAAAAATTCTCCGAAAACTGAAATGTAAAGTGGTATCTTTATACAAACGAGGTGGGCATGCCCCATGCTCGTGTCATGAAACCAAAACAATATGAGTGTAACTGAAAATGTTTGATGAAATGGATATTTGTATCGCCCTGGGGGGCATCAATAATGACAGATGATCATTCTAGGGAATGAAATAGCTCTAAGTTGAGTGGTGAATGACTCGAAGGCATTAATGGCCTATCAAATTAAGAGGCCTTCGACTGCTACTGAAAAATGCAATGGTCACATAGTAAGACTCATAGTAACATGAAACTTTGTTGGAGTCAAATGTTATGGGGATCAACGATATCAGAAAGCAATAATGACTCTTTATGTGCCATCTAAGACTACTCATCGATAGTGGAATGAGAGACAAGATACTTCCACCTTCATGGAAACTTGTGTTGACGTTGACAGAGAAGAGGACATGACTATAAGAAGCAAAGGGCTTCTTGACATCGATTTGATCACAATGGTATCGGGGACTATATGGGGGAAACATGGATGAACTGGTGACATGGGCGAAGCTCAAACTATATGACATGTAAGAATTACCCTTGGTTGGGGGAAAATGGGATGATGGAAGCAACCATAAAATATGATCTGGTGTTAGGGGGACGACCACATATTAAGTAAATTGTGTTGAATGGATGAGACTGCAAAAGAGTAGATGATAGGTCAAAATATAGATATTTGGGACAATGGTGTCGGTGATAGTCGATATTTGGCCATGATAGGGATATCTTTGCAGAGATGGTGATGAAAATGAAATTCCCCAACCAAGGGCGACATGGGTTGTTGTGTGCAAAGGAAAAATACACCATCGGTTGCTATAGCAAAAATCTATTCTACCTGCTGAAACTTTAAATGTGCTTTATATACAATTACCAAATAAATAAAGAATGATTGGGTTGAACGTACACGTACAAAAATGGGTGCCCCCATGAAGAATAGCCTGGCCTCATGGGGCGCAAGTAGGGGAATGTAATTGATGAAGGGTAGGGGGGGCATGGGTGGTTTTTTGTACTAGGTAGATGGATGGAGGATGAAATTATAGATGGGCAATTGATTTTGGATTATATGGATGGTTAATGATAATGCAGATGTGCATTTAATGTAACCAAGAACATGATGTGTGAGTCCATAATGGGGTGGTTAGCATGATGATGAGGAAGAAGTATGAGGTTCTTACGTTGGGATGTAACACTACCAGGACTCCTGATCCTAATGGATAGAACACCATGAGTGTCAATATGCCAAGGGATAAATATATGTGGGACAACTCATGGAGGTGAGAATGCTACCGATTGAGAGTACATGAATGCAATGGAGGTGATGGTACCGCAAAGCCAACTATGGGGATGCTAAGGATAATTGTTAAGGGGTGTAACTGGGATATGTAGTTGTTTACAAAGGGCGTGAGTGCATGCCAATTTTGAACATATAGATGAAGGGCCCATAGGGTGGCCAAGACTGAATGGGTTGTATATTGTTATACCAAGTACCTGCACACACAAACATCAAATACCCGAAGTGAAAAATATCTGATGATAAATAACATATGATAGTTATTTGATATAAATGATAGTGAGTAAGCATACCTGAGCTTTTGACATTGGTGGGAAAAACGGTCCCTTGATGAAAATTTTGGGTGCTCCTCGAAGGAGGCCAAGGAACAATGAGTTCCTAGAAAAGGCACTCCCTGAAGGAGGCCAAGGAACCTTGGGTTCCTGAACAAGGCCCTCCCTAATGGAGGCCAAGGAACAATCGGTTCCTAAAAAAAGGCACTCCTTGAAGGAGGCCATGGAACAATGAGTTCTTGGAAAAGGAACTCCATGAAGGAGGCTAGGGAACCATGGGTTCCCGAACAAGGTCCTCCCTAATGGAGGCCAAGGAACGATGGGTTCCTGAAAAAGGAACTCCCTAAGGGAGGCCACAAAACAATGGGTTCCTGAGAAAGGCACTCCTTGAAGGAGGTTGGGGAACCATGGGTTCCCAAAAAAGGCACTCCCTAAAGGAGGCCACGAAAAAATGGGATCCTGAGAAATGCACTCCCTGAAGGAGGTCAGGGAACCATGGGTTCCTGAAAAAGGAACTCCTTAAGGGATGCCATGGAACAATGGGTTCCTGAGAAATGCACTCCTTGAAGGAGGTCGAGGAACCATGGGTTCCTGAAAAGAGCACTCCCTAAGGGAGGCCATGGAACAATGGGTTCCTGAGAAATTCACTCCCTAAAGGAGGTTGGGGAACCATGGGTTTCTAAAAAAGGAACTCCCTAAGGGAGGCCATGGAACAATGGGTTCCTGAGAAAGGAACTCCCTGAAGGAGGTCGGGAAACCATGGGTTCTTTAAAAAGGCACTCCCTAAGGGAGGCCACGTTTCCGTATGGGGAAATTGAAAATGACCAAGGCTAAGGGGGCCTTGCCACAAGAAGTAATGAAACTATCTTGGTGTATCATTCTGATTAGGCCATGTGGCTTGTAATCGCGTGATTTCTGGGGGCACTAAACATAAGGTGGTGCTATAATGGTTTCCATGAAGGGTATATTGTGAGTTGGTGTTGTGTTGAGAGATAGGTCTTATGGGACCAAGGTGGGAAGTGGTATTTCACCATGTATTATGATATGAGGACCGGGGGAAGGGTTGTTTCCAAATACCCAAGATTATGGACCAAAGGTAAAATAGCAGGTAGTTTAAAGTTGAACATCCACAAAAGAGGATCTAAAACAATGTATCAGATCATTATTTTGTGTAATATCTATTGGGGGGTTTGGGACTTTAAATTGTCTGGAAAGATGTCCTATATGGGCATGATTGGTCATCATGGAATTGGATTCCCTGATATCCTTATCAATGACAAGAGATGATCTTATTTGAGAGGGAGTAATGACCTTATCAAGAGAGATAATATTAGAGGGTGCATTGTTTGAACTATTAGGACCCTGCCAGTAGTGGATAGGAGAACCTATATGGAGGTTATCACTAGAATCAAGGAAAGAAGTAGTGGCCTCAAAGAATTCTTCATCGTCTAGGAATAATGTAGTTGAGATTTCATGGTTTCTTTGGGGTTTGGGGAAAGAAACATGCACGGGTGCCCCCAAGGGTGAATGAATTTGCCTAGCCTCCAAGCCTAAGTGGTGAGGAGGTGGTTCTAGAGGCATGCGATCATTTTTGGGTGGAGTGGATGTTGCATGATTAGTGGTAGTGGACACATAGTGCATGGACTCAATGTGAGCAACATGATGTGAGATTCTATTATGAGAATCCTGAGGGGGGGATCAGTGTAGGATATTTGATCGATGGTGATGATGCATCCCTCATGTGGGAATATCATGACTCAAAAGAGGGAAGACACCACAATACTCATGGCATAGATGAAACCATGGCCAAGGAGAATATTGTAATCTGTCGGACCATCCATGACAACAAAATTGATCAAAATTGTCTTACCAGCTAATTCAATGGGGAGATTAGGTAAGATCCCTAAGGGAGAACAAAGTCTACCATCAAAGGCTCTTAATTCCATCATTGATGGGATAATAGTAGGGGAGCCTAGTTGTTTACAAGATGATGAGGACATAATTCATGAGGATTCCCCATCATCTATAATACACTGATAAATTATAAAGGTGTTAACGATGACCTGTATTTGGAACAAGGAATAAGATGGCAGTCGTGCTTGGATAAGTTGATCGCAATCAAAGGTGATGGCCTGTGATGGGTGTGGGTATACAATTCCATTTTCCTGACAAGGATAGGATCTAGTAGACATTGTGGCACTAGAGATGGAAGGGGTGCCCCCAAGTCTACATGACTGAGAATTAGTCATGAGGTAGATTGGGTGTGAGGGGGGCTTACCCATGTGAGGGGTAACAAATGATGTCAGAGTGCATGAAACCCCCCCTGATGGAGTAATGGGTGTCTGATTGGGGAGGGGGCACATTGAAGTAGTGTAATGAGTACTACTAAGTTGAATGTGTTGTGTGTGCTCCAAACAAATTGCTTGGACTAGCTCTGGAGTGATTTCGGGGTACTAATAGGCCGGGTGACCATAGAGCTCAAAAAATGGGAAAGGGTAATTAGTCCATGTATGGGTGGTATATTTATGCTTGGTTTGATTATATTTCTAGTGGACACTATGAGTGCCCCCATCTGTACAAGCATTTCCCCCATGTTGTGGGAATTGATAATGGGGGTTTCTCTTCTTACTCCTTGTGAGTGGTGGATGACCAATATAACTAGGAAATGGGTCCCAAGTTTGTACAAGCTGGGAAGAAGAGGATGGGGTTATAAATGGCATTTTTTGTGGTCCATCCATGGTTATTGATGGTTGGAGAGCCAATTCTTGAAGAGGAAAGGCTACTAGATGGGTGGATTGTTCTAGATAATGGTTCCTAGAAAGGTAGACCCCAACAAAGCTAATCCTAAAACAGTGGCACTCACTGGTGTGTGTGTTGGTTGTATTGATGTTTTAGTCGAATTGAAAACACCTCCCAAGATTGGGAGGAGTTTTTCATATGTCTATAATGACGGAGATGTTGTGGTTCCCCTATTGTTATGGACTATATGTATATGTGTGCAAGTGGTAGTGAGAAGAATAAATGAACAAGTGCTTCGGTAAATGTGGAATATCTCAACAATGTTTTGAAAGCTATATGTAATCAATCAGTGGTAATCATACATAAACAAGTAACAATGTAAGATGGTTTCGGGTTTTATCTATGTGGGGGAATAAAATAAAATGCATGGGTCCTAATAGACCTATCATCCTTCCTCTCAAAAAGCATTGGGCCTTACAAAAGAACTCAACAGTGGAGCACGAATCCACTGGAAGAGGAGCTAGTGAAGGTATGAATAATCAGTTATAATGAGGGGTGAGGGGTGCATATCCTAAAAGGACTGGCGATATTTCCCAACAACCGTTCAAAATATGATTAAGGTGTGATTGCAGCCCACAACCACCACCTAAGTATATACAACCTAGAATTGGCCACTAAGTTACCTCTATCAAGCACGACATTTAGACTTTTGGCCTCAGAAATCGGTCACAGGCTGGATGCTTTCAGAGGGTTGGGTGACCCAAGGAGGCATGCATAAAACAACTAGACCTCAAGCTTTGACCCTTCACAGATGTCTCCTTGCCTTATGGTGTAGGAATGCTTGATTAGGAGGATTTGTGTACCCTATATCGCAACTTTCTAAGTTTCAATGAGAAAAGGATAATGGGGAGTTATTTGGATACCTATCCCAAAAATCATAACTTAGACTACAATTTTATTTTGGTGTTCATCCTGTAGAGGTTAGAAAATGTGTTGATTATGGTTGCTTTTAGGATATGAAAGTGGGTTGTGAGGTTGGAGTCATGGGCCAACCTCGTTTATTAAAAGTGGTGTGAGAAAAAGATTTTGCCAAACAAGTGAGTCCCTTCTGATTCTCTCAGATCTCTTATGGGCGCAAGGAGAAGAGAATATTATGGTCTCGAGTCTCTCAAAAATACCTCTTGGATATGTGATGATGTGTGAAAGAAGTGATAGCGAGTGATGAATTTTTAATAAGTTAAGTGAGAAAATTTTGGAATGTGGACATCGTTTGGTCCTTTACAATGGTTGATTACTTCTAACTTACTATGTTTCACAAACAATCCTTGCTGAAATTGAAAAATCCCTAAGTAACTAGCATGGTGGACATGTGGGCCCTTACTTATGAGATTTAATCTCCCTAGGATGTTTTCTAATATAAGAAAGCTTTGAAACTATTCCTAGATTGTGAACATGTGGGCATGTATGGGCCCTTACAATGCTCTTATACTTCCTATGTGATTTACTCTAGAAATTTGAAACTATCCTAAGATTGTGCACATTTGAGCATGCATGGGCCCTTACAAACCTTTTAGATTATGTTTCAACAAAGCAAACTAAAGAGATATTGGTCTTACCTAAAATGATTGATTTTAGTTAAAAAAAATGGGCAAACTAAGAGGTATTGGCCTTTCCTAAAATGATTGATTTTAGTGGGAGATGAAGGTTTCTTCAAGCAATCTCTTTTTCTGATTTCCAATGTCACACTAGGGTGTGAGGAAAAAGCATACTCCAAGATTGTCCAAATATCCTTCTAGTCCCAAATTAGTGTGATGTTTTTGTAAAAGAAAACATTTTAATGAAATTCAAATGCTAAACTTTAACCCATCCATGTGGAAACCAAGGAAAACAAAAGATACTATGACTCTTTTTAATCCCCCAAGAAGTCTATGTGTGACTAAGTTATTTATGCAAGAATGAATCCCAAAGATTATTTTTGTGGCTTTTACAAAGTGCATAAAATAAATCTAAGCTACTTAAAAAAAAAAGATCCGCTCGGTTTTTGATCCGACAATCACGCGGATCCATGCAGGTTTTGACTCGACAGTCACGTAGTCCACGTGGATTTTCCTGTAAAAAAACCATGTGGTTTTGTGCGTTTGTTTGGTTTGAACTCACGCACAGGCATAAAAATGGTGGGCCAACAATTTTGAAATGAATTAGCTAACACATGGTTGAATTGAAGTGTCTGAAGGGTAGGCTAGGCCAGTTTTGGACCCTACAAACATTAGAAAGTGAGAATAACAACTCTAAGAGCCTACTTGAGGAGGAATTTGGACTCCAATAGGAATTTGGACTCTAATCGCCAGTATGGTCACCAAACTGTTTGTGGATTTTGATCACAAGAGTGAGCAAAAGAGAGTTCCTTAACTACCTTGGTAAGCTAACAAGGCATAACAGAAAGATAGTTGGCAAGTTAGTGGACCTGCAAATTAGAAAACAAAATACAAAGCAAAAAAATAGCAACTAATAATGTGAAACAAAATAAACTAACATAAACAAGTGATGCATGAAATTGAACACAGGAAATGGTTACCCAATAGAATTGAATCTTCGAATTGAGTGCACCAAGAGGAGAAATATGGGACAATGAATCCCCTATTCCTCCTAAGGGAGGGCCCTTTGATCCCTAAAAAAACTAGAGCTATCACTCTCCAATGGTGAGTCTACAATGGTGAAAAATACCCAAGGCTTAGATTCACAAGAGGTGTAAATCTAGCTCTATGCTACACTAGCTCAAAACTAATGGCTCAAGGGAAATATGGATTTCTCCAAGAGAATTTTGAACATCATAACAATGCTATGGATTCTTCTTTTTTTTGCATACAATGATCATCTATTTATAGGAGGATGGAAAGATATTTTTCAACTAGTTACAAGTGTGAATGAGAGGCCTTTGGAGGTACCTCCCATCCCTTGCAGTGATCCCAAGGCGAAATTTTAGGAATATTTTGGGGTATGGTCGAGATCTACTTCATCCCAGAAGTGGTTGAGGCCTGACCAAAATCATCAATGCTTCGTTTCCACATCCACGTGGGTTTCCTTATTGTCAATCGTGCGAACTGTGCACTGTGCACATCGTACACAGTGTTAGCCTATGCGGATGTGCGCACACTGTCTTTGTTGAATGTGCACAGAAATTCAGGTTCTTTTTTGCATAGTTTTGTGGGTATCTTGCCAAATTGAATGTGATCCTTCCATAATTATTGGTAGTATGTTGTGTTTGGTTTTTCATCCATTGTTTGTATTTGCCTAAGAAATTTTTTGGTTATAACAATGGCATTGACGATCTTGATGATGACAATGACAATGATGATGACAGTGACAATGATAATGATGATGAAAATGGTGATGACAATATTGATCACGATAACGATGATGATGGTGATTATGACAATGGAAGACGATGATGAATATGGCAATGTTGACGATCATGATGATGACAATGACAATGATGATCACGATGATGATAATGACATTGGAAGAAAATGATGATGGCATTGACAATCTTGAGGATGACAATGACAATGCCAATGAAAATGACCATGACGATGACAATGATGACAATGATAATGACAATATTGATCATGATAATGCTGACAATACCATGTCAAATTACATTCAATAATCTCTAAAAACAATATCATCAAATGAATAATAGGAATACCTTAATGAGCTCCTCTTGGTTTCAAGAATAATTCATTCTCTACTAAACAGGGACAACCATGTGAAGGTGGAAGCTCATTTGGCCCCTCCCCCCCAGCATCACTCTCAATTCCCCATACCCAATAATGCATATTAATTTAAACAAAAACTCACAACTAATCATTTATAATATAAATAAATTTTGTCCTAAAAATATTTACAATCACTTCTTTAATTTATGTTTCTAATTTTTCATAAAAGTCTTTAGTAAATCATCAAACGTACATTGGTCTTCATCCCCTTTAGTTGTTGGACATTCTTCTGGCTGTACTCCATGACTATGCGTCATCTCCACCATTGTACTACTAGTAGTACAATGTACCAATTGACGTTGTTCAACTACAGGGGCATCCACTACAAAAACAAAAAGTGTTAGAAGGACATGGTTATAAGTTAATATTATTCATATATGTAGTGTTTCATTAATACAAATATTATGACTATGTTTTTTACCTGGAGGAGTAGTCGTCATAACCATTGTCAGTCACTGTTACAGGGTTAATGTTGATGAAAATTATGATGATGACGATGATGATGATAATGAAAATGACGATGATGATGACCATGATGATGATGACAATGATTATGACAATGGAAGACGATGATGATGGAATTGACAATGATGATGACAATGACAATGATGTGATGACACTAACAATGAGGACGACAAATATTATGATAGTGGAAAACAAAGTTACCAACTTAATGAGAACTCTCTAGAGTTCTTCTTTTTTAGAGGTCACATTTTTTACCTCCATTTCAAAAAATGGTGCTACATTTTTTACACTTGAGATCTATGGTTTTCATTCGCAAGATCGCAATGAGCGTAAACAAAGAGGATACCCAGATCTGAGACTCAGACACCTTTTACACTTGAGATCTCTAGTTTTCATTCACGGGATCGCAATGAGCGCAAATAAAGAGGATACCCAGAGCTCAGACTCAGACTCCTAGACCCAATTCCTCAAACAAGCATCAAGTTTCTTATTTATATCAATCTTATGAGGTAAATGATCAAGGAATAACTATGAGATCTAGTCAAAAGTAAAATTACGACAACGAATCTCTGTCCTTTACAGCAAATGGGGCAGTTGGGACAACAATTTTTATCTCATCTTGTAAGAGTCCAAAGGACATAAGGGGACCCATCAAGATTTTACAGACAACACAAGGACACAAATAGGTAGTGGATGATTCATATGGAATCCCACAGAAAAAATCTTTCATTAAATTATTACACGGTGGAGATTTGTTACGTGAACCCACTAAACCCGACTAACACCACTATCGGTCAGTTAGACATGACAAGGCCCATCATGCTTCCTTTTAATTAGAAGAAGAATAATATCATCCTGAAAGATCTGTAGAATTTTATGATGCTACCATGGGTGAAATAATATTGAAATATCAGTAGAAAGGTGACCCTATCATAGTTGGTACTTGTTCATTTTCAAGATTACAATTAAACCCCCAAAACTTGCTTTTTAGCCTTAAGTGAGGAAAATATGGAGGTCTATGATACTACAGCTGCAAAGTACTGCCAGAGTATAAGATTCCAAATCAAAATCATGCATTTGATTTAGTAGCTTCTTCCAATTCAGATCTTAGCCAAAGGATAAAATCTTGAGGACTAATATTAGCAAATTCTTTTGTTCTCGGATAATATTTATACAAGATAATGTAGAACCAACCACTCCACTATTCTTGAAAGATAGCATCACACTCAAAGATGAACCAAATATTACCTACATGATTTATATACAACATAATGTTACAATAATCTTTGTACCAGAACTATGGTTCATGAATGACAATACACATTTGACCCAAATATGGCTCAAACTCTATTGCACCTTGATACATCTTAGGTGACTGCCTAAAATACCAAAAACTGGACTCATTGTTGTTTCCTCTATTCACCCAATGGTGCAAAATAATTTCACAACAAGTATTAAACTTAATCATCATGGTTATACATTCAAAACAAAAACAAATTGTACAGTCTTTACAAACAAGAAACCAATGAAATCCTTCTGGTGTTGGATGAGGGGGTTGACTAGAAGATCCTTTCAGTCTAGTAATCATATTTATCTCATGGATAGGGACTGCCTTTAAGTGGGCCTCTCTGGTTAGCAGATCTTGCTCGAGCAACCTGTGATTAGATAGCATTCCTTTCATATGTTTCAAGTTTGTTCTTACAATAAAATGGATTGGTTTGAGAAACAATTTGAATCGCTTAATTTCATTTTTTATAACGAGTATTTCTTTGTGAGATGAAGGATATCTTAGTTTTGGGTCTTTGAAGCAACCAAAAGCCTATATACTTAGTTGTTTTCTATTGGAATGTTTTTGTAATAGTATGCTTTCCCATACCTCATCTAAAGCATCAATTTCAAGAATAAATGGATAATTCATATCTAGTAGATGTGGTTTTGGCAATTTTTGTATTTTATGCTTTATGATTTGCACTGCCTTTGTCATGTTTTCATTCCAAAGAACTTATTTCTTGATTCTTCTCTGCAAACACTTAACATCTTTTTCTTGGTTCTCATAGAATTTTCTAATGTAATTCAAGCTTCCAAGTAACTGCTGCAATTGCTTTTTGTCGAGGATCATGTCTGGAAATTTAGATAAGGATTTCAACACATGTTCTTTCATTTCAATTTTTCCTTGCGATAAAATGAGACCAAGATATTCTATCTTGGTTTTGGAAAATTCAAGCTTTGTCTTACTCAAAGTAATTTGTAATGTTCCTGACTTGGCTAGTCTAGGAAACGCTGCTAATGTGTGTGTAGGATCAAAGGTTTACAGCATATAAATGATCATACAAATAATAAACGTGAC
>JASDQU010735963.1:282028-309032 GCA_032191745.1 Picea mariana | reverse complement strand
GATTGATATACCATATATCTCTCCACCATAGAACCTTCAGGACGTGCTTTATGTCTAACGAAAGCCTTCAGTGACTTCAAGTGCCTCTCCACCATCCACATTGACCTTGTGTGTACAGGTCCACACATTTCAATCTCCTCAACTTGGTGTATGAGGTAGTCTTCTTGAGCAGTGAAAAATGTTGGAGGTAGATACTTCCGCATTTCACATCATTAAACGAGGAATTTCTCTACTCCAATATTTTATATCTTCTTTGTGGATTTATTTGGAGGAAAACCACCTACACATGATTATACAAGCAAATCATAGGTTTCAACAACAAAGTATATACATTAATTCAAGTAAAACAATACATGATGACAAGTTTTGCAACAAACATTTTTTTTACCTCATGTATTTGCCGAGATCATATATAACTTATTTTATGTTGTTGTCAAAGCTATCAGGGAGAGATAGAGGTAGAACATATTGTAATTACAAAAAAGAAATCATTATTTTTTGAAAAGAAAAAAAAATTAAAATACTAAAAAGAAGTATTACCAAAATAGAAATCTACCAAAATAATTACCTTAATGAAGGTATGTCGGTCATGAGTTTTTACCCCACCAAAGTCACCTTTCTTCGTTAAGATATTATTTATGTTTGAAGAGAATCTCATGGGAAATTTAATTTTCCGAATTGCCTTTTTTGAAACATTGCTTTCCTGCTCTGTAAATAACCATGGAAGATGATTCTAGTCTCCGACATTTCTATTTGAATCAATCAATCCGTGAATTGCATGATTGGCTTCCTGAATGTCACTACAAATTTTGACATTTTTTTCTTTGACATTCCTTCCATCTAAGATTCTCCACAATGTTTCGATTACATTCTTCCCGATATGCATTGTCTCAAACAAATGAGCTATTTGTAGGTGCTCATAGTAGGGCAACCTACTGAATTATATGGGGTAATTTTTCATTCCTCATGGAAGTTTCCCATCAATTCCTTGATGACCTTTCTGAAACATAAATTAATTAATTTTACAACAATAATTGTTAGATACAGTCAACATAATGATAAAATATAGACATGAATAACAAGATGGCGGAAAAGGCTCACTATCCAACTCAATTGTATTCACATCAATGGTACATATTTATAGTACAATGGGTGATGCCTCCTCAAAGAGAGATTTTCTCTAGATCCTAAAATCATGCATGATGATTAGGCTAGGCAATCTTAACTAACTCATTAGTCATCACTTGAGGATATATTACTAATATCCTAAATGAATAATACAAATATAGGTGAAAATTAGACTTAGTGATTGGTAAGGTAAGTCATAGGCTAACATTCCCCCCCTCAATTACAAGTCCGATCAATAATACTAACAATGAAGCATAAATTGGTATCATTTCCAAGTCTTCATACTGAAACTCATGAGTTGAGCCTCAATGAAGAACTGCCTAAAAAAACACCAATATGGATGTTGAATGGTTCATCTAAAATGAACTGGAAGAGAGGTGAGATATGGAAGTGAACAACTGCAATACCTGAACACTCCCTGATTGCTTGACAATTCGATCATTTTGACAAGTATTTTATCTAGAAGAATCTAATGTATTTTGCTAATCGGTGAACACGTAGTATCACCACTCTACTATCATTGTATCACTGAAGTGCTCTCTAAATTTGTGGTTTGGGATAACCATTGACCAATTGATACCATGTATCTGATGGTTTTTGGATGACCACTAACCAATTTTGACACTTTTAGGTGTCCAACAGCATCCCAATGTATCATGTGTATGATTCAATTGCAATTCAATGAATCATAATTGTACCAAAGTCTGTCATCTACAAACTGCAGTTGCCCATTTGGAAAATTGCATTCCCATCTAACATATTTGTTGTCGAAAATTTCGGTATGAACACCATCTTCAATTCCATCATCAATTCCCCCCTTTGTTAGCTGAAAGGAGAGACCACAAGTGGTTTCACGAACCATCTTCACTTGATTTTTGAACTCCCCCCCTTAAGATATAGAATATTTACATCATTTTACTCCCCCCTCTAAGCTCAAGAGAGTACCATACTTGTTCCATTTGTGTACAACAAAAAATGGGCATGTGGAAAAAAACACATGTTATCTCATCCTTTGAGAGCCATGCTTAAAAGCTATACCATAAGGGGGCCACTTATGCGAGGTACAAAAATGCTATGTGCTGCAAGATTGGTCTTTACTCGAGATTGAATTCTACGGTAAGACTTATATAATTGCTTGGTTGTTGATGACCATTGCCAAGGATCAATCCACTCATAGTGAATCTTCAATCTTGTAGGTTTCTTCAGTGTTGAACATATGTCTGAAGAATGGTTATGCTTGCCACAATGATAGGAAGGATGGAGATCAAAACATTGATTCTCCATGTGACCAACTCGATTGCAATGTTTCCATTTTGCATTCTGACATTGAATTGGAACAGGGGAAGTTAAAAATTCAGGGGAAGTTAAAAATTCAGGTGAAGTTGAAACTTCTTGAAGGAATCAATCACTGATGAAGTGGATTTGTTTTGAATAATTGGGAATATGAAAGGCAACTTCCTTGTCATATCCAAGTCTTATTCTATGCTTGTTGTGGCATATTTCTTCCCAAGGTCTGATGATGGGCTTGGAAAGAGTATTATGAACCCATTGCTTTGAAATCTATGGAAGTGGATTTACTATATGTTGGTGCATCATTGAAATATTTTATTCACTGAACTCAAAAGAAAACTTTTGAAATGTAGGTTTATGAATAGCTTCATCTTTTTTTTCATATGGAGTTGTATTACTGAGTTTCCCCTTCACTATTGTTCATCAAAAACATCATCATAATCATCATCATCATCATCATCATCATCATAGAGAGGGTTGTGCTGAACAAAAACTAGTTCAGAACACTTCACTAGGTGTTGATTTTTCAGATCCATGATTTCATCATTCAATAGTTGGGATTGATCTTGAAGAAGTATAACTTTATATTGCATTACTTGCAAACAATTTAGCACTGATTGAAGAGTTGTTTTGTTCAGTATCACTGTGTTTTCTTCATCGGTGTTTATGAGAGTGTTCATAAACTCTAATAATTCGAGACTTCTAGCCATTTCAAAACACTAAATGAGGTCTCCTTGTGCAGGTAGATCCTGATTACAATTTGACTCGACAAAAGAAGACTTACTTGCAACTCGCTCACTTGAATTGCTCGCTTGAACTTCACGCTCGCTTGAATTTGTCACACTCATTTAAATTTGTTTCTAGCAACATGAGGGTGTCGGATACTATTGAAAATGCACCCAAAGTGTGATGTTTACAATGATTTGAGTTTACTCAACCTTGTCAATTTAGACTTACAATAACTTGAATGGATGTCGGGTTCAACTGAGAATGCATCCGATACAATTTAACGTAATTTTGATATTGAATATTACAAAGAAACTATTACAAGTACAATTCAATTCGATTAAGTAATCTTACAACAAACATTCTTTGCAAGTTACAATTGAATTTCAAATGCTCCATGATGTGTTGAGTTCAAATATGTTGATTTTTCGATTGTTGATGTGGTTGACGAATTGAATTCTTAATAATAGTTCATGCCCATGATTGATGTAGGATCCTTTATTGAATGTTTATGTGATTGATAATTTGATATCATTGTCGTAGTTTGATTACTTGTCATTGATTGACATAAATTGTGTGTTTTGATTTCCATGTGTGCATAGTGTTTTAAATAATAAATTACAATTGGATTTATGTCAAAACTAGACATAAGTAGCATGAAGAATATGAAAAAGCACACACCATCACAAACATACTCAGAGTGTACCTAAGATCCCTTTCTCAATTTCGGGCGGATCTAGGACACAATCACTACAAAAAATATTTTTATTAAATTTTGATACAAATCAAGCTTTCACCTTGCTTTCCTTCTTTGAAAGCTTCCTTTCGTTTACAAAATTCCTTCAATCCTTCTTCCTTGAAGTAAGAAAATCACTTCAATATACTAATTACATCAATTTTAATTTCTCCCACAAAAATACCACTTTCCTTTTCTTATGACTCAAGAAAGAAACTTTTACAAATAATATTTGAAACTTATTATTTTTGTACAACCATTCTCCAAAATCATTTGATAAATCTTTGTACTTATTCAAAAGTAACTTTATTAGTCTCTGTCATAGGCATAGAGGGACTATAGCGATCGATAATTCATTGACTACATATTAATGTGTCCTTTGACCAGAAATATTTACATAATACCTATTGTTGGAGCTAGGGAATTAAAAACATATATTTTTATATAATAAAAAGTACCATATATGTATTGATATGATTGGATAAGAGATTGGAGGTCTTATTGTCGGCTTCGCTATTCCCAATTTTTTATATAGCAACATATCCAATCTTTTTATCGTATATAGTATTTTTGAATAATATATTTTTCCTGTGTATTGCTTGAAGGTGGATTAATGCTAGCATTAGTTCGAATGTTTGTATTAGCATTTTCTACTAGCTGAATATATCCCTAAGTTTTTATTTGTACTAGTCATATTGAAATGTTTTGATATCCAAGCTTTATAGTGATTGAGAATTCCAAAGTTTATAACGTCATTGCCGCATGTATTTGTGTTGAAATGTATTGACACTTTTTTCGAGATGCTTCAATAGGCCTGACAGCTTAAATGTTTACATGACGTGAGGTCTTGCAACAGGCCTGACAACTTAAATATTTGCATACCGCGAGGTCCTTAGACAACAGCCTTAAATGTTTATCTAAATACGCTTCTCGGAGTAAATTTTTCCTCGAAATTTTCCATACAATGTTGCAGTGATTTTGCACAATGTTGTTGTCCACCGCCAATTGAATAGTCATTGTATGTTTCATCCTTATTCTACCTTTGCAATGCAATTTCGTCATCGTTGAAGCTACATACATTGTTTATTGGTTTGGTGAGTGTTTCTTCTTCGTTGGTTCGTCGGTTGCTGCTTGTTGTTATTTCATTCGCGATTCGACCTGCGCTTCTGCATTTCATTATTTCGGAGTAAGTTTCCATGCCATAGTTTCATTTTATATTCCTTGTTTGTTGTTCAGTGTTTGCAGTTTGCAAGTTAGAATGTTTACTTATTTGTAGTGGCATGGTCATCGTATGTTTATGGTTCCTTCTGTGCTTTGGCTGCAGTTTCGTAATCGTTGGAGATACATATGTTGTTTACTAGTTTGGTGGTTCTTATTGGTTCGTGGGTTGTTGGTTGTGTTTGTTCGGCTCAGGTTTACGCTTTGGGGCCCTAGGGGTGCAGTTCGGCATGTTTGTGGTTTCTCGTTGGTTTAGTGCTTGTTGTTTTCTTTTGTTTGATTTGGCCTTGCAGATTTGGGGTCCAGCACTGGTGGTTGGAGCTGGTTTTTTTTTGGGGGATTATTATTGTTTTTTGGGGCGCTTTACGGTGTTCAGCCCCTACACCCACGAGTCGACATGCAGTTGTGTTATTTTCCCTGTCTATCGAGGTCAATATATGTTCTGCTGTGAGATTTTGTTGATGCTTCAGTGCTAGCATGAAAGAAAATAGTTACATGCAAAATTGTTCGATAATTACATGTGAAATTGCAATATCCGTTGTTTTTTTGTTAGAATCAAGCATATGCAGGCTACATTTATAAACCATGTATGGTCAGATGTGCCCATATGATATTACATGTTCTTTGTCCTCTACACAGACTGGTGTGTGCACGATACAATTTGTGTTGTACTTGATATATGATATGTACAACAAAGATTCTACAAGATTATATTTCGATGTCTGAAAGCATGTCGGGGTAGATTTCCACAGAAAACCAAAATCTTGTATCATGGGCACAACAATCTATTGAGAGGATAGAGAACATGTATTTCCATTGGTGGAAGCATATCTAGATAATTTTCCACGGAAAACCAGAAATCGTTTAGCTACGACCATGCAATTTTGTGATATTTTTTGGCTTGTAATATATTTTGGGCAAGGAAAACAAAATTACACATTTACAACTATGGATCGAGAAGCGCAAAGGTTCATGTTTCTGCCTATATTTTAGACTACTCGTTGAGTATCTTTTATTGTATGTACATATTGCTTGTTCTTCGGTGCATACCATCTTCCATTCATGTTCATTGTATTTTGTGCGTTCCCACATTCAAACAAATAGAATAGCTGGAGAAAACGACGGAGTCTTGACTGCATCGGTTGAAAAGGATATAGAAAGGTGCATGCTTGTACTGTTATTTCATATTGCGTTGTTTTTTATTTCATTTATTGTTTGTATATGTGTTCACCTAGTTTATTATATGTACATGTTGTGTGCCTTCCTACATGGTAACTTATCTTCATTACATGCCCTCCTGCATACTAACCTGCTTCATGTCCGTTGTGTTTTCGCTGCATTGATACATTTAAACAAACATAATAGTTGGAGATGACGATGGGCTCTTTCATGGGTAAATAACCTTGTTTCTCTTTCTTTTGCATGTTTGTCTTCATTACAAGCCTTCCTGCATACTAACCTACTTCATGTCCATTGTGTTTTTGCTACAATGTTGCATTTAAACAAATAGAATGGTTGGAGAGGACGATGGACTCTTTGGCGAGTAAATAGACTTGTTTCTCTTTCTTTTAGATGTTTGTCTTCATACTAACTTGCCTTCATGTCCATTGCATATTCGGCATTGCTACCTTGGAAAAAATAGGTTGGTTGGATAGGAAGATGAATTGTTTTGTGAAATAGCAGAGGGTTTTGTGGTACAATCTTCTAAAAGGTATACCAACTGTGATGATAAATTAAATATACAAACCAAGTGGGGGCATATAATATTAGACTTGAAAATGGTGGCTTGGCAGCAATGGGCCTTTCTTTCCTCCCTATTTCTATTTTTTTCCATTTTCTATTATCGCTTTTGTTTTCTAATTCATCTGCTTAGTGTTCTTTCAGAAAATGCTTTGGTGCACCGGTTGGCGGACTAACGGTTTCATATCTATAGTTGTGCTTCTACCTTATTCCATAGTTAACCACTTTGTCGATTGCGAGTGTTGGGATGGGTCTGCCATATAGAGATTGGTCGTGGTGCCCCGCCCTCACGCCTTGTTTACTGTTAAACATTTTTCTAGTTAAAAAAATCATATGCATACAATTTTACAGTTATTTAGTCCTTCTGATGGATAGTATACAATGCATATGCTTGTTTAGTCTTGATTTTCATCTGCACATGCTTGCATCAGAAAAAGTTGGACTAGTGACATGGGCATGAGCAGTCAGTCATCCTAGACATCAACAGACCGACAAGGCCAAAGGTAAATATGCATACGCTCTGCTCTTACTATGTTTACCAAACAAATATCCTCGTCTATATATTCATCTATGGCATGGTGAATATGTTGATTTCATCTGCAATACATGGTTTGCAGTTCACAAGAAGTATCAATAAGTACAAGTGAGACGTTGAACGTGTCGCATGTTCCGCAGACTAAGAGGTTTGGTTGCAAAAATCTGGCTCCATAGTTCATCGAAGCTATGCGTGTACTTGTAGATTTATGCCAGTGAAAGAAGAATACAAAAAAAAAATGCACACTACCATTCACTTTATTTTTCTTGTTCAAAAATTGTCACTAGGTCTAGAGTTGTAACATCCAAAGTACTATCAATAGAGGGCTTAAATAGCCATCAAACTGGACAAGTGTTCATCAAGGACATAATGGTCGTCTATAGCACCTACTTGGACAAGGAAAACAAAACTAGATCCATTATGCATGCTGACATGATAGACAAGGAGGCCATGATGACAGTGACACTGACTATTCCTCCACAACTTGTCCAAAAACATGCAAAAAAGATATTGTTGGGTAATGGGATATCCATTACAAATTTTAATATATTGCCCAAAATAGTATATGACCGTCTTGATTGTGATCGAATTATTTCGCTCAACGAAACAAGCATTGTGGAAAAAATTTATGTTGTTTGTTAAGAATATCGTTTCATCCCATACTCGACTATCAACCAACTTGCACAGAGCACTGATATTTACCTAATCGGAACAATTGGTGCAGTTGTCACACTGGTGAGAAAACTTGACTCGCAACACATTCTGCATACAAAGGATGGAGAGTCGGAAGGCGACAAGGCAATGGTACCGCTTTTCATATTCAGTTTTGTCCTTTACTTTCACATGTGCATGTATCTCAGGTAAGTTACACAAATAGTGCACCGTTCCATGTTGCAACTACAATTGTTCGATACGTATTCAAATTTTTTTTCGTCAATGGAGCAGTAATTGCATAAAGGGCAGATTCAACTTATGCTCTTAAAAAATATAACAAAGAAAAGGGATGTTAGAGAAAGGATCTTTCAGAGAACCCAGGCAACGTTTGTAACAGAGTTGTGAGAAGATATAGTACAGGATCTGAAGAAACTAGCTAGCTCTACAACTGTTGTGCATATACATCCACAAAATCATCCTCACTTTTCTTATACAAATAGCCTTGAACAAATTTATGCAGCCTGTTTTTTTTTTTTAAGGGGAGGGGGGGTGCAGTTTTGTATTATATTGTTCAATGTATTAATTCCTATGCTAGCATTCCTAGGTTGAAGGTGTTTTAGTTGCAACCAATGTGTACTCAACCCCCTTTGAACCTGTATGTGTGAAATGCAACTCTCATGTTTTCTGCCTCCGCTTTGATAAGTAATGATACGATTGATTGTCTACGATGTGGTGAAAAATGTCCATATATATATGGACATTGCATCAATGTTGCCATCTGAACTGTGGGCAACACAACCATGCATTGTACTGTTAGGTAGCCTCTATTACAAAATGTGCTTCCTAATTTGGCAGAATTGTCGTATGAAACGTATCTACAGAAAAAGGCAAGCAGTGTCTACATGTTGCGGGACCTTCGGATACACAGCAAATTCACCTTAAATGAAGACAATGCAATTTTTCATATCGGTTGAAGAAGGGAAAAAAATATGTATATCAAACTTTGGCAGGAAATGAAAATACCTCATGTGTCTCTGTAATATTTCTTCAACATCCAGATGAATGTTCGTCGAACTCGGCTAGTTGGGATTGCATGTGCATAAGATTGTTCGGTCCAAAAAATGGGAAGCATGGCAGCAAACCCCATATATCCCATGGCCCTGGTTATTTTATACTGGGAACATATACCAGATGCAAGAGAAAATGAATGTGGCGATGTCTTTTCTTTGAATATCAAATTGTTTGATGCAAAGGTCGATGCGTCCTGCTCTATGGAACCTTGTGGGAACTTGCTTGCGGCATATTTGAAGTTTAGTTGGTTCTTGGTTGTGTGCTTCATCTATCAATTTGTATATCATGGAACTCTAATTGTTGTTTGGAGGACATAGAACAATAGAATTGAATTTTTTAGCCAGCTAGCCCGCAAATCCGCCTGATAATTTCTATGGCGTTGTGACGCAAATGTACTATGTTGCTTGTTTTAGCATTTTTTCTTGATCGATGAACTTGGTAAAATTAATCTCCTGGAATAATTTGAAATCAACGAATATATACTGTGTGAAGTGAAATTGTGCTATCATATCAACAAGAGGCCCTTAAAATTCAAATTGGTTGTTGTTTTAGCATTTTTGCTTAATCGATGAACTTGGTAAAATTAATCTCCTTGAATAATTTGAAATCAACGAATATATATTGTGCGAATTGAAATTGTGCTATCATATCAACAAGAGGCCCTTAAAATTCAAATTGGGCGTTGTTATGCTTGCGGTGATAGAATTTTAAAAAACTTTCTTTTATTTCCTTCATTTTTTTAAAAATAAGCGATTTAACATCCTTTGACAATTTTATGTAATTCAATTGTACAATATCAATATTTAATATTAATAATTTAGTATTTGAAAATAATGTTTTTAGATAATGTTAGATAGGATGACCATCTGTAAACAATCGCAATCTTGAGCCCGCCAATCCTAGAGTCCTTCTGTCAATTTGTATGTCACGGAACTCTGAGTGTCATTTGGAGGACACGGGACAATAGAAGTGCAATGTTGAGCTAGAGAGCCCGCAAGTCCGCATGTCAATTTGTATATCACAGAACTGTGGGTGTTATTTGTAGGACACGGAACAATAGAGGGTCAATTTTGAACCCGCCAGCCTGAGAACCCGTGATCCAAAAAGTGGCTAAGTATGGATTGATAGATATGTACATGCTCTATAAAATCTCATTCCATACTTTATAAAAGTACATGTTTACTATGTATTGCTTGTTTCTCGGAAAATTTCTAGCTGTGGAAGTTGGCGGATGCATGTGTTCATATTTCCACTTACTTTTATATCACTAGCCTGACAAATTGTACAAACTTTCTTGTCTAATTAAATTCTGCAATATCAATATTTAATATTAATAATTTAGTATTGAAAATAATGTTTTTAGATCATGTTAGATAGTTGATCATGAAAACAATGGCAATCTTGAACCCGCCAGCCCTGGAGTCCATATGTCAATTTGTATATCGCAGAACTTTGAGTGTTGTTTGGAGGACACGGAACAATAGAAGTGCAATGTTGAGCCATCCAGCCCGCAGGTTCACTTGTCAATTTGTATATCGCAGAATTGTGGGTGCTATTTGTAGGGCGCGGAACAATAAAGGCTCAATTTTCATCCCACCAGCCCGAGAACCCGCGATCCAAAAAGTGGCCAAGTATGGAATGAAGGATCCGTACATGATCTATAAAAATTTCATATCCATACTTTAAAAGAGTACATACTTAGTATGTATTACTCATTTTTTGAAAAACTTCTAGGTGCGGAAGTTGGCGGATTCACGACTTCAGATTTCACTTACTTTTATATCACTAGCCTGACCAACTGCTTCCCCATTTGATATTGTAATAAACGAATATAAACTGACCCAAGTCCAATTGTGCTATCACATCAACACGAGGCCCTTAAAATTCAAATAGCCCGCAAGTCTGCTTATCAATTTGTATATTGTGGAAATGTGGGTGCTATTTGTAGGGCACTGAAGAACAGAGGCCCAATTTTGAACCCGCCAGCCCGAGAACCAGCGATCCAAATAGTGGCTAAGTATGGAATGAGGGATCCGTACATGCCCTATAAAATCTCATGTCCATAGTTTTTAGAAGTACATATTTAGTATGTATTACTCATTTCCTTCTAATGTTGTTTGGAAGACACGGAACAATAGAAGTGCAATGTTGAGTGAGCCAGTCCACAATTTCGCCTGTCATTTTGTATATCGCAGGACTCTAGGTGCTATTTGTAGGATATGGAGCAATAGAGTCCCAGTTTTGAGCCTGCCAGATCGAGAACCCGCGATACAAAAAGTGGTCAAGTATGGAATGTGGGATCCGTACAAGCTCTATAAAAACCTCATATCCATACCTTTTAAGAGTACATACTTAGTATGTATTACTCGTTTTTCGGAAAACTTCTAGCTGCGGAAGTTGGTGGATGCACGACTTCAGATTTCAATTACTTTTATATCACCAGCCCGACCGACCGCTTCTCCATTTGATATTGTAAGAAACGAATATAAACTAGCCCAAGTCCAATTGTGTTATTACATCAACACGAGGCCCTTAAAATTCAAATAGTCTATAAGTCCGCTTGTCGATTTGTATATCACGGAACTCTGGGTGCTATTTGTAGGGCACGGAACAACAGAGGCCCAATTTTGAGCCCACCATCCCGAGAACCTGCGATCCAAAAAGTGGCTAAGTATGGAATGAGGGTTGTGTACATGCTCTAAAAAATCTCATGCCCATACTTTATAAAAGTACATTTTTGGTATGTATAACTCGTTTCTTGGGAAATTTTCTAGGTGTGAAACTTGAAGGATACACATGTTCAAATTTCCACGCATTTTTATATTAGAAACCCAACCGACCTCTTTCCCGTTTCATATTATACAAAAAATTTGGAACGCAAGTTTCCGAATACACGGGTTTTTCTTTGAAATAAGATATTTCACTTCCTTTTATAATTTTATGTAATTAAATTGTACAATATCAATATTTAATATTAATACTTTAGTATTGAAAATAATGTTTTTAGGTAGTGTTAGATAGTTGATAGGGATCACCATCCGTAAAAAATCGCAAGCTTGAGCATGCCAACCCTGGAGTCCATCTGTCAATTTGTATATGGCGGAACTCTGAGTGTTGTTTGAACGACACAAAACAATAGAAATGCAATGTTGAGTGAGCCAACACGCAAGTCCGCCTCTCAATTTGTATATCATGGAACTCTTGGGTGCTATTTGTAGCTCACGGAACAATAGAGGCCCAATTTTGAGCCCGCCAGCCCAAGAACCCACTATCCAAAGATTGGCTTAAGTATGGAATGCGGGAACAGTACATGCTCTATAAAATCTCATGTCCGTACTTTCTAAAAGTAGATATTATGTATTACTCATTTTTTCGGAAAATTTCTTGGTAAGGAAGTTGGCAGATTCACGTATTCAGATTTCACTTACTTTTATATCACCAGCCCGACCGATTGTTTGCTTCCCCGTTTCATATTGTACAAACCTTCTTGTCTAATTATTGTACAATATCAATATTTAATATTAATAATTTAGTATTGAAAATAATGTTTTTAGATAATGTTAAATAGTTAATAGGGATTAGCATCCATAAACAATCGCACTCTTGAGGCCACCAGCCCTGGAGTCCGTCTGTCAATTTGTATATCGCAGAACTCCGAGTATTGTTTGTATGAGATGAAACAAAAGGAGTGCAATGTTGATTGAGCTAGCCCGCAGGTCCACTGGCCAATTTGTATATCACGGAATTCTGGATGCTATTTGTAGGCCATGGAACAATAGATGCCCAATTTAGAGCCCGCCAGTCCGAGAACCCGCGATCAAAAAAGTGGCTAAGTATGGAATGTGGGATCCGTACATTCTCTATAACATCTCATGTTCATACTTTATAGTACATATTTAGTGTGTATTACTTGTTTTTTGAAAAATTTCTAGCTTCTCTTCTCTCTCTGCTTTCCCTTTCTTTACTTACTCGTTTTTCGGAAACTTTCTAGGTGCGGGATTTGGCGGATTCGGGTCTTCATATTTCCATTGTTACTTTTATATCACCAACTCGATCAACCGCTTCCCCATTTCATATTGAACAAAATTTTTGAATCGCGGGTTCCTGCATAGGCGGGTTTAACATTGTGTTTCCATTGTTCCGTCGCGTGCAACTAACACCCGGACTTCCACGATTTACAAATTAGCAAACAAACCCCCCTTCATCTCCTATGCTTTTGCTTTCTGTTTACTTGGTCATTTTCACAATGTCTCATGCTTTTATATACAGAACCCGAAGTTCAGTAATATACAAATTTCCCTCTCACCATTGTGCTTCCATTGTTCCCCTACGCACAAACAAAAGCCGAAATTCCGCGACATACAAATTGACGGTCGATATCTGTCACTGAGATGAAATATGACCATCGATCTTCATGTCTACTGGGTATATCTTCTGCCCTTTTTCTTTTTTAACCCTCCCGACCGCTTTCCATACTTGGGTATTTCTTGGAATCGGTTTCATGGGTTGGCGGGTGCACGAAATGTACAATGCTTCGTCGCAATTCATCATCGTCGCTACCTTCGTACTTGTTTCATAAAGTTACTCACATGCACTTCTTTATTGTAATCCTTCAAACACTTATTTAATCCTTCACCATGATTAATTCTTAAAAACAAAAACTTCACATTTTCCTTAGACCTCCAAAGAAGATAAAGTAATGAAAAGTGATATTTCAAAATAAAAATTGAAAAATCTCACTTCTAGCCACACGTCATGAGTGAAAACTTTTACCCATGGGTTGAGTTTTCCATAACTTCCTGGATTTAATGAGTTGTAGATTTGGAGGATTTAAGGAGTCGTCCTTAATGCTTCGATCATTAATGTGATTTGATTATGTATCCTCAAGCGCACTAATGTTTCGCTAGAAATAGATTTGCAACCACTTAAATATAGATATCTAACTCTTGTTAAATTCTCGAAGGTATCCAGAAGTTGCTTTAATCTCGGCTAGTTTCACATTTCAATGTGTTGCAGATTTGTTAGATTTCCTAAGAAATCAAGTAGATTCATTTCACCACAACGCTCACAAGATCCCGAAGTTGTCGAGAACTTCTAAAAAACTTTACTTCCTCAATGAAATATAAAAAACCCACAATTGTGCTAGTGAAGCCATATTAGATCTGGTGACTGCACTACAATCATAATAATTTCCTCTGCTCATGATCTCCTTATGCATGAAAACAAAGGTTCTTTGAGTGTTAATGTTTGGAATATGATACAGATCTAATATCGTAGTTTTCTTGTGCCATTGCTACAACAAATATGGCATTCGACTGATAATTTTAATTGCAACATTGATACGGGTAGCGATAAGGGCCATTGCATATGAGGGAGAAGAAATCCTAGCGATCGAGGGGAGTCCCTTCTTTGACAAGGATAAGCACTAGGTTTACGAGAGATAGCTGACCTCAGAACTCGCGCTTGACCAACTGTAATGACCAACGATAGAGCGATATATAGATAAAACGATGGATCATATCTGAACCATATATGGTCGAATAGGTATAACAAGGATGGATGGGCGTACAAGATGTGATGTGATTGACATATGATTGAGAAAGTGTAGTGATTTTATCATAACAGTATGTATGAGAGTCAACCTCTGACATGTGATTTCATTTTTGTTTGCATGTAGAAATGATGCAAAGCAGTTGTGTATATGATTGCATGATCGAGGGTTTTGAATCGTTGGTATAGATGGCAATCACTAACTCATAGAGACTCAATGATGGGTGCATCAACTTGTCGTATTGGGCTTAAGAAACAATTCTTTCAATATTTTGTTGATAATCGACTAATAAGATCGCTCAAATTCGATCAGATAACTTAGAGGATGAAGGATCGACTCTAGGCTGCTTTAATAAACCAAGAGTTTGAAGACAAAATGAAATAGAAATAGAACAATAATATAAATTACCAAGAAATAATCCTCCATTGGTGGCATTGAAAACTCATTTTCTTCATCTCATGGCACAGTGCAATCATTGTTCATTGCAGTTCAAATCCACTACAAAACAAATTTGGATGCATGCACTCCTTTGCTTCGTTGCATGTTCACTTTCGAGAGAATCTAAACGCGATTCAATCAAGAACAAGCCACAGAGTGGGTGATAGATTCTTGTTTAGAAGAACGAATTTGGTTGTGTTCCAGCTGAATTCCACACCTCTATAGTTATTAAATGTCATATTTCAGCTACCATAGACCACTGATCTACAAATTTGATGCCTTTGACATATTGTTTTTGGATTCAATCAAGAACAAGCCACACAGTGGGCGCTAGATTCTTGTTGAGAAGAACGAATTTAGTTATGTTCCAGCTAAATTCCACGCCTCTATAGTTATTACATGTCATATTTCAGCTACCATAGACCATTGATCTACAAATTTGATGCCTTTGACATATTGTTTTTGTCGTTGCCTTACATCGTAGATCTGTGTGCTTTTCACACCGTAGATCTGCATGCTTTTCACTGTAAGCTACACTCTCATGGATCATTACCATGAGGTGCTACAATACCTCACATTCCACATTCCATGAATGGAAACACTCTCAGGCCCTTAAGAACTATAAGAGCTTCGATACCAATTGATAAAATATAGACAGAAACAACAAGATGGCGGAAAAGGCTTACTAGCCAACTCAATTGTATTCACATCAATGGTACACATTTATAGTACAATGGGTGATGCCACCTCATAGAGAGATTTTCTCTAGATCCTAAAATCATGCATGATGATTAGGCTAGGCAATCTTAAATAACTCATTAGTCATCACTTGAGGATATATTACTAATCTCCTAAATGAATAATACAAATATAGGTGACAATTAGACTTAGTGATTGGTAAGGTAAGCATAGACTAACACATAATTCAATACAAATAAAAATTGTAATACATTTTGTGTGATGCATAGTCGAATTTCTTACCTTGATGATTTCCATTATATGTCAACTTCCATAGGTGAGGTGTCATTCTTCGTGGTTTTATTGCAATCTCTTCTTTCCCATTGAAAATATGGTTTTTGGTAGTTCGATACCTATGGTTCTTAGGGAGGAAGTGCTTATACTCATCAAACACCTCATTTCCTAAACTTCTTGAATGACGAGATTTCATCCTAGGACCACGAACTGGACATGCAAATTTATCCTTTGTTTGAAGACCTGCAAGATATGGATTAATGTGACAACTAATATTAGTTATATAACAAGGAATTAATATTAGAAACATGCATAATATTTTCAAAAAATTATATACTATTAAAGTGTATCAGTGTGATGTTACATACCACAAAAATGTGTTAGCCCTGGGGCATCATGAATTGTCCATGTAAGTATTCCACGAAATTGAAATTGTTTTTTCCCTATTGGTATAGAGATGTTGTACATAGTGATGCCATCGTATAACTTTTGTAGCTCGTTGATAATAGGCTCAATATATACATTCATATATTTCACTTGGTACTTACCTAATTGGTTAAAAGTACACGTAATTAATATCTTGTTTATGTATAAGAAATAATGAATTAATAACGAATAAGACAAATGAAATGGCCCTTTGTTCAAACAAATATTGTAAACAAATACCTAGAACAATCATTTCCAACATTGTGTTCTCCCTCTTTATTGGCATCCAAGGAGGAAGGTTTTAAAAGATTTTTTCTTATATTGAGTGTGAAGTAATTTAAAAGATTTTAAATTCATTTTTCTTTATTTATTATGCAATAAAATAAAATTTGTTGGATAAAAGAACTTGTTATCTTTTTAATAGATGTAAAAGTTTTAATCATATGCGTGATGCCACTGTCAATAAGTTGGCATGTAAAAGTTTTAATAATATTTTGTGATGCCACTATCAATAATTTCAATTATATTGATAAATATGTTATATCAATCCTTCTACAAATTTAGATAATTTTGCATAAACTTCTAAAAATTAGAAACCTAATACAACTCAAACATATGTAAATATTACAAAGTTGCAAATTAAAATTTGATTTTCTTTGAAAATATTACGATACTAAGGTAGGAACTAGTTGCTTTGCAACTATTACCGTTGTTTTAAATAACACTGGTTTGTGGAGTTTTATTTTTATAATTAATTTATTTTTAATGTAAATGTAAAATTAAAATAAAATAAAATAAATTTATAAATTTTCAAGTAGTGTTTTAGGAGTCAATTTTGAGTTTATTCTCTGTGATGGTACCAGCTCTCAAGGTGCGATTTCAATTATGTATTAATTTTAATTTTTTTTTAAAAAGGGTGATACTGGTAGCATCACTTTTCGACTCGGGGTCGATGTTAAGGTTTTAATTTTTTCTGATGGCCATGATTTTAAACAAGTTGGAATTTAAGGGTCAATTTTAAGGGTTTTTTCCGCAACGGTATCATTTCTAAAGGTTGCGATGTTAAACAAGACGAAAATTTAACCACCCCCCCAAAAAAGGGTGCTACCGATAGCACCTCTTTTTAAAATTGGGGTTGATTTTGGTGTTTTTTATGCAAAAATATGGGTTTTTTGGACCGGAGTTCTTGTTTTGAAGTCATAGTTCTTGTTAAGTTGGTAACTATGTTGGAAAACGACAATGATGGAAATGACAATGATGAAGACAATGACAATGATGCAATGACGCTAACAATGAGGATGACGATGATTATGACAATGGAAGACGATGATGATGGCAATGATGATGACGATGATAATGACAATGACACGATGACACTAACAATGATGATAACGATGGTGATCATGATCACAATGATGACGATGACGATGATCATGATGACAATCATGACGATGAATATGATCATGACAATGTTGATGATGACAATGACGACAACCACAATGATGACATTTTTTCATATATTCCGTGTGAAGTAATTCAAAAGACTTTAAACTCATTTTTCTTTATTTATTATGCAATAAAATAAAATTTGTTGGATAAAAGAACTTGTTATCTTTTTAATAGATGTAAAAGTTTTAATGACATGTGTGATGCCATTGTCAATAAGTTGGCATGTAAAAGTTTTAATAATATTTTGTGATGCCACTATCAATAATTTCAGATTTGTTAGATTTCCCAAGAAATCGGGTAGATTCATTTCGCCACAACGCTCACAAGATCTCGAAGTTGTCGAGAACTTCTAAAAAACTTTACTTCCTCAATGAAATATAAAAAACCCATAGTTGTGCGAGCAAATCCATATTAGATCTGGTGACTTCACTACAATCATAATAAATTCCTCTGCTCATGATCTCCCCATGCATGAAAACAAAGGTTCTTTGAGTGTTAATGTTTGGAATATGTTACAGATCTAATATCGTAGTTTTCTTGTGTCATTGCTACAACAAATCTGGCATTCGACTGATCATTTTAATTGCAACATTGATAGGGGTAGCGATAAGGGCCATTGCATACGAGGGAGAAGAAAGCCTAGCGATCGAGGGGAGTCCCTTCTTTGATAAGGATAAGCATTGGGTTGACGAGAGATAGTTGACCTCGGAACTCACGCTTGACCAACCGTAATGACCAGCGATAGAGCGATATACAGATTCAAAAGAAAGCCTAGCAATCGAGGGGAGTCCCTTCTTTGATAAGGATAAGCATTGGGTTGACCGAGAGATAGATGACCTCAGAACTCGCACTTGACCAACCGTAATGACCAGCGATAGAGCGATATATAGATAAAATGATGGATAAGATCTTAACCATATTTGGTCGGATAGGTATAACAAGGATGGATGAGTGTACAATATGTGATGGGATTGACATATGATTGAGAAAGTGTAGTGAATTTATCATAACATTCTGTATAAGAGTCAACCTCTAACATGTGATTTCATTTTTGTTTGCATGTAGGGATGATGCAAAGCAGTTGTGTATATGACTGCATGATCAAGGATTTTGAATCGTTGGTTTAGATGGCAATCACTAACTCATAGAGACTCAATGATGGGTGCATCAACTTGTCATCTTGGGCTTAAGAAAAAATTATTTCAATATTTTGTTGATAATCGATTAATGATATCGCTCAAATTCGATCAGATCACTTAGAGGATGAAGGATCGACTCTAGGATGCTTTAATAAACCAAGAGTTTGAAGACAAAATGAAATAGAAATAGAATGAGAATATAAATTACCAAGAAATAACCCTCCAATGGTGGCGTTGAAAACTCATTTTCTTCATCTCATGGCACAATGCAATCATTGCTCATTGCAGTTCAAATCCACTACAGAACAGATTTGGATGCATGCACTCCTTTGCTTCATTGCATGTTCACTTTCGAGAGAATCTAAACGTGATTCAATCAAGAACAAGCCACACAGTGAGCGCTAGATTCTTGTTGAGAAGAACAAATTTAGTTATGTTCCAGTTGAATTCCACTCCTCTATAGTTATTAAATGTCATATTTCAGCTACCATAGATGACGGATCTGCAAATCGGATGCCTTTGACAGATTGTTTTTGTCTTTGCCTTACACCATAGATATTTGTGCTTTTCACTGTAAGCTACACTCTCATGGATCATTACCATAAGGTTCTATAATACCTCACATTCCATGAATGGAAACATTATCAGGCCCTTAAGAACTATAAGAGCTCTGATACCAATTGATAAAATATAGACAGGAACAACAAGATGGTGGAAAAGGCTCACTAGACAACTCAATTGTATTCACATCAATGGTACATATTTATAGTACAATGGGCGATGCCACCTCATAGAGAGATTTGATCTAGATCCTAAAATCATGCATGATGATTAGGCTAGGAAATCTTAACTAACTCATTAGTCATCACTTGAGGATATATTACTAATATCCTAAATGCATAATGCAAATATAGGTGACAATTAGACTTAGTGATTGGTAACGTAAGCCATAGGCTAACAAATTATTCAATACAAATAAAAATTGTAAAACATTTTGTGTGATACATAGTCGAATTTCTTACCTTGATGATTTCTATTATATGCCAACTTTCATAAGTGAGGTGTCATTCTTCATGGTTTTATTGAAGTCTCTTCTTTCCCATTGAAAAGATGTTTTTCAGTAGTTCGATACCTATGGTTCTTAGGGAGAAAGTGCTTATACTCATCAAAAACCTCCGTTCCTAAACTTCTTGAATGACGAGATTTCATCCTAGGACCATGAACTGGACATGAAAATTTACCCTTTGTTTGAAGACCTGCAAGATATGGATTAATGTGACAACTAATATTAGTTATCTAACAAGGAATTAATATTAGAAACATGCATAATATTTTCATAAAATTATATACTATTAAAGTGTTGCAGTGTGATGTTACATACCACAAAAATGTGTTAGCCTTGGGGCATCATGAATTTTCCATGTAAGTATTCCACGAAATTGAAATTGGTTTTGCCCTATTGATATAGAGACGTTGTACATAGTGATGTCATCCCATAACTTTCGTAGCTCGTTGATAATAGGCTCAATATATGCATTCATATCTTTCACTTGGTACTTGCCTAATTGGTTAAAAGTACACGTAATTAATACATTTTTTATGTATAAGAAATAATGAATTAATAACGAATAAGACAAATGAAATGGCCCTATGTTCAAACAAATATTGTAAACAAATACCTGGAACAATCATTTCCAACAATCTGTGCTCCCCCTTTATTGACATCCAAAGAGGAAGGTTATTGTTTATAACAAAAATAGGCTACACTAAGTAAATAGACCTGAGCTCACCAAATGGATTGACACCATCAACTACTAATGAAATCCTAATATTATGAGGTTCTTTTTTAAAAATCGATCATTTTTCTTCGATGTTTCTAAATGCAGAAGCATTTGAAGGCATTCAAAGAACACCATCTTCACTTATGTATCATGCATGGTAATCCATATGTTGTGTTATGCTTTCACACCTGAACAATCGTTGTAAACGTGGAATTATTGGAATATGACAAAGAACCTTGTGAGGAACCTTTTTATTACTTGATCGGTTCGATATCTACTAATTTGACATTGCGAGCATTTTGTTTCTGATGCATATTGTCCATAATATATAATATGATCATTGGGACATGCATCAATAGCCTGATACTCAATTCTAATATCTTTCATAATGGTAGATAACTCTTGGTATGTGTGTTATCACTTAAATTTCGTCTGCAAATGGTTACAGGAATCCAGCATCTTCAAACAGTTACGAGTTCACCCATGGACCAAAATTATCAAAAAATCATTTCCAAAAGGTCCAAAACTATACAACCAATGATAAAATCAAAGTGCACTATGACTACACAGGGTGTGCGCGCACATGCGCCATCCAGAAACGCAAGAAAAGCGCACATGCGCACGATGCGCGACTGTGGTCACTAAAAGTCGTGCACACCTGAGAACGGTGCATTTATGAGATTGGTCGACCGCCCACCCACTTCTGGTTCAGCTTCCAAGTTAATTTGGCATCCAAATCTCAGCTGGATCCGACTGGGTGGCTGGTCAAAGACCTAAAAATGCCCTAAACAACCCCTTTTCACACTAAAAGTTGGTTGCACAATACCTCAAAGTGATGCTATAAAACAAGGCCATAGGTGCACTACATTTTCAAGGAATTCATTTGCAAGGTTATGTTGCTGCTATTCTCTTGGGGAATCCTCTTTTCTCATCAAGAGTATACTAGCATCATTACATTTGGGCAATCCATCTCACCTTTTGAGTGGATTAGCTTGGGATTCTTTCACCATTTCTTTCAAGTTTCAAAGTTGTAAGAAGAGCTCAATTGTGGGGGTCCAAGAGCCCTCCCTTGGAGGAAGAAGGGACCCAAAGTCCTCTTTCTTCTCGGTGTTTTCTTTTTCACTAATACAATCATTTTCATTGGTGACATGAGTCTTATTGGTTTCTTGTTCTTATGTCCTTATGCTCAATAGTTTAGTTGCTCTTTCCTTTCTTAGTTTAATTCTTAGCTTAGTCTTTTATGTTTCTTTTTCTAACCCTTTCCTTTACTGTTGTCTTGCTTAGCTAACCCAACTAAGCTTGTAAGCACCTCTTTTTTGCTCATTTAGGTGACAAAAGAGGCGCAACAGATTGGCGACTCCACTGGGGAAAGGTATAAATTTCCTACCCCATTTGGGTTTTTCTAGCTCTTCTTTTGGTTTATTTAACCTGTAGGTACCATAACCGGCCCAAGCCGACCTACAAAACATCCAATTCAAAGCTGAATTGAGAGAATTCCATTCAGAATTTTCTTTACGGCCATGTGACAGGTGTGCGCGGGTTTATTGGCCCACAGTCGCGCATCATGCGCACATGCGCCAAAATTACTGTGTTGTTCAGCGCCCTCTGCACACCTGCACCCAAAGGTCTTTTTCGATTTGCGCATAGGCGCTCAGTGTGCCTCTGTCTACTCTAAGACCCGCGCACCTGTGCAGAAAAATACACATTGTAAGCCTTTTTATGATTTGGGGAATGCCCCTAGCCTTCTTCAAAATGATTTCATGCATGTTGTAATCTGCACCACACTTAATTCCCTCTCCATATAAAGGGATTAGTCAAAAAACATAAGCACTTAGGGGGTTTAAAATCATTATTTCCTCTTTTGCTTTCATTTTTCCACATGGATGGCTTGCTTTGACTAAAAGTATAAGTTGGAATCATTTAGAATCACATAAAACTAGCATTGGGACCAGAAGTTGGATAACAATCGTTTAGTATGCTCTTCTCTCACACTTCAAAGTGACCTTGAGAATCAGAAAAAGGTTGTAGGACAATTTCATCTCCCTTAAAAAGACTAAAACCTTTAGGAGAGGACAACAGCCCCCTCGGGACTCCTCTTAGTTTATTTTTCAAACACATCTTAAGATTGTAACGGACCCATACATGCCCACATGCTACAAAGATAGGATAGTGTTGAAATTTACTTTCTTAGATTAAATCACTAGGGAAGTTTAAAGGTTTTGTAATGGGCTCATACATGCCCACATGATCGCAATCTAGGATAGTTTCAAAGCTTTCTTAGATTAAATCACAATAGGGAGTTAAAGGAATAGTAAAGGACCCACATGTCTACATGTTAGCTTTCTAGGGACTTTTGAATTTCGCAAGGTTGTACCAAAGACATTTAGTTAATTAGGTAATCAACACTTGTAAGGACCAATCGAAGTCCACATGCAGCAAGGTGACACCTAATTCATTAAAACATTAGCACACTTTCACTCATTCACACACAAAAGTCACTTATCACTCACATAGTTTTCATCACGAAATGTGGAGGTCAAAGTAAGTTTCCTCCAACGGGATTCTGAAACACCCCACCCTTTTCTTGACGAAACTATCCACTCCCATTTAATTTCAACGAGATTGGCTCACACCCCCAATCTCTCAAACAAACACATCTAAAAATTTTCTAAAAACTCACTAAGTTTTCCTCCACGGGAGGTGCCAAAAGAAAATTTTTAGTCTAGGTAGGATTTCAGGAATAGGCATCCAAATAACTCCCCGTTATCTGGTTCTCACATTGTCAAAACAATAGAAGTTGTCAAATAGGGAACTGTAAATCCTCCAAGTCAAGTATTTCTTACACCATAAGGCAAGGAGATACCCGTAAAGGGTTGAAGGCCGAGGTCCGGTTGTTCTGTGTGTCCCCCCTTGAGGCACCCACCTCTTGGACGAGATCCAGCCCGTGACCCATTTCTTAGGCCGAAAATCTAAATACCACACTTTGACCGAGGTACCTAGTGGCCAAATTTTAGGACATCTACCCAGGTGGAAATTGTGGACTGCAATTGCACCTTGATCGGATTTTGTGTGGCTATTGGGAAATATCGCCAGTTATTTCGAGATATTCCCCCTCTACCCCTCATTATAACTGATCGCTTCATCCTTCACTAGTTTCTCTTCTGGTGGCTTCAGACCCCACTGTCAAGTGCTATTGGAAGGTCCAGTGCTATTTGAGAGGAAAGATGTTACGTCTTTTAGGACACGAGCATTTGTTTTCTTTGTTTCCCCACACAGACAAGACCATTTATCCACATATATGCTTCTTCATCAAAACACTTTATGTATGATGAATTTCTGATTACATTTGATTTAGATATATATATTGTGTAAAGTTCAAAAAATTGCAAACAAAGGCTCTTGTTTATTTTACTCTCATCACCATTCGCACACATCCACTCAGCTAGTCGAACATCATAGAGGACCCACAGAACCCCTGTCGTTCCAGATGCTTGCTAAACCTCCCTCCTATTCTAGGGGGAGTTACTAGTCTTGCCAACTCATCGTCACCACCTTCACACACTCCAGTGAGTGCCATTGTCTTAAGGTCAGCTTTGCTTGGTTCCACCTTATTTGGGTCCAATTCCCAAGGTCCACAGTCCACTCGCTCTCCTTTACACGGAAGTTGGGGACCAACTTCCTCTCAAGGGGGATGTACAAACCCACCTAGTCCCCCCCAAGGGTTAGGTTCACAACACACTCACACCATGGCTGGAACTAATCCTCCGCCACCACTACAGATGCCATACTTGGCCTCTCTCAACATACCAAATCTAAGCAAACTCACAAATGATCCTATATTGCATGACCCCACATGGCCAGCAATGCCCACCAAACTACCTTCAGATATCCCCAAGTTTGAAGGAAAGGCGAGCGATGACCTTGCCAACCATGTCATGACTTTCCACTTATGGTGCTCTTCCAACAGCATTATGGATGATTCCATCCGACTACGATTATTTCAACGCACACTCACTGGCCCATCAGCCAAATTGTATGTAGACGAAAAATCGGGGTCCCATGCGACTTTCGAGTCCTTGGCCAAAGCATTTTTGACCTTCTTCCAATTACGAATCTACCATGACAATGGTCTTGAACTACTTTCTAATTTTAAACAAACCTCAGCCACACATATCGTTGATCACATCCACAAGTGGCGTCGATGACGTAGTTTGTGCAAAGTAGAAACCACCAAACAACAATGTCTTGATTGGTTTCTCAGATCACTTGTCTCTCTCCTCGGTAAATTTGTGGCTTCCACCTTCCCTCAATCGGAAGAAGAAGCCATCAGTAAGGCTCAACACTACGGCCTCATCTATTCACAATCAGGGTACTTGTACAGAGTACTTTCTGATCTCCCAAAACCCATGCCATTTGGCCAAGACAAACCCGAGATGTCTCACTCAGCAGATGGATTGATTAGTAATAACACGCACCACAATCCACAACCCCAACAACCACAAATGTATGGCACACCTCAATATGGAGGAACCCCTTATTATCCTCCACCCACTTATCAACAACCATACCCTTTTTCCCTTCCTCCACCCATCAGTGGGCCACCGTCAGCACCCACAATACATCCACCTATCCAAACAAGTTATGGTACTCCCTCTACCTCAGCTTATACTCTAAGTACTAGCGAAAGCGCCACACCTTTCTATGTACCTTACGGGTCATTACCCCCACAGAATCCGTACTTTCCATTTCCTGGTCCTCCACCGCCCATGGCTCCACCACAAGGACACCCTCATGTTGGGGTGAATTTTGTTTAACCCTCTCCCATTCAACAATATCAAAATTTTGAACAGTTGAATACGAAAAATCCGACCCATCAGTCGAATAATGCTAAAAAGAAAGGAAAAAACAGGAACAATAACAACCCAGGTCAAGGCGGGAATCACCCCCAACAGAACCAACCTACTGGGGGCAACCAGAATCAGGGGAATTAGAACCCCCAGGGGGTCAATAACAACAGGCGTTAAGGGAAAAATAACAATAATCTTCGAACCAACTTCCCTTGTGCCCTTTGCGGTGAGTTCAGTCATTATACTCATCATTGCCCCCAAATCGTTGATTTTGAACGAATGAAAGACTCGGGAAGTGAACCACAACCTCTAGCATCGCCTGCCCCTCAGCAGGCCCCACAAAAATACGTCCAACAACCTCCCCCAGTCATGCTGTAAAATCCCATTCCGCACCAGGGTGTGATGAACACCCAATAGGACATGCAGCCTACCCCACCACAGTTGGGACAATATCTCAACCCGAACAATCCCGCAGATCACACTATCCTCCTCACTAGTGAGGAAGAAGTCCTTCTACAGACACGTAGTCGTCAATACCATGCACCCACTGAGTCTCCTCCCATTCCCCCAGAAACAATCCCAGCACCAACGGGACCCCCATTGGTGATTCCTCTCCCTAACAGAGAAACACCTCTTCGCCTCCCTCGCATCCCATTGCGCAGGAATGTCCACAACCCGCAGGCTAGGGCAGCTCATAATTACAGTTTGGTCGATGACTTAGCACAGTCCCCGGCTGCCATGTTAGTCTTAGAAGTACTTCAAACTTGTCCCACTCAGCGAAAGTCGTTACTTTCTGCCTTGGGGGCAGTAGACCCCGTGGATACCCAACTCATCACATTTGATCTCGACAGCGGAGAACCTCGCCTCCTCGCTCTCATCGCTTTTCAAATCCCCGTGAAAATTTGGAACATTACAGTTCATCGGTGCATCATCAATGAAGGCGCATCCACATGCATCATGTCTAAGTCTGTATGGAAGAAACTTGGTTCCCCCGAACTCATATCATCTTCCATTACCTTAAGAGCTTATGACGAACGACCATCTTCTCCCGAAGAGCTCTTCCAAAATGTCCCTATAGAACTCAGGGGCAAGACCATTCTCATCGACATTGAAGTTCTTGATGCCCCACTCGATTACAATATCTTGTTCGGTTGTAGCTACATGTACACTATGAAGGCAGTTGCCTCTTCCGTCTTTTGAACCATGATGTTCCCCCATAATGGGAAGATCATTACCATTGATCAAGTTTCACATTATGAACCTAACCCTTCTGCCAACATCGATAACATTCTCCCCCTCGTTC